>JAGVSP010004299.1:0-15909 GCA_022494985.1 Micrasema minimum
CGCGATTTCCCTCCAAAACAGGTCATTTCATGGTCTATTAATATTTTAACAAAGTATTGATGTAAGTAGCGCCTAAAATATAAAAAAAGTACATAGCCACTTCAATGGTTCCACGCATCAACCGTACAATTCAGTCCGACCCCTTTTGTGCGCTAAGGAGACGGGTGCTTTTAAAGCATCCGTTTGCAGTCAATCCGTTTTCATAAGCTCCGTTTTTAAATACTTTTTTAAGAGGAATATTTTGAATTTCAAATATTCATTACTATTAACACAAAAAAAATTACGGAATTAAAAAATATAGGACATTTCCCTATTATAAACCCCTACTTCAATTATGAAATATTTATAGATTAGAAATGTATGCAGACCTTTACATAGGTACTATTAAAACATTAGAACAAATTAATAGACATTGGTCAAGGCACCATAATATATATTTAATGTAACGTCGTATTATAAAAACCATGTTTTTTTCAAATAAAATAAAAATTAAGCCCTCTTGATGAAGCTTATGATATTTACTCAAATATTTTATTTTCGGTCTAGTTTCAAACAGTCGGAAATAACTGTGTAATTATGTTTTTATGTTTTGAAGATCTGTAGTGAAAATCGTAAAGTTTCTGTCTATCCAAATAATTTTATTGTTATTCGACTTTACCAACAGTTTCAACAAAATAGATTATTTAGTAAAACCGTTTAAACAGAGAGGGCGCTGCAGCATGCTTAAAACAAACTGCGGTGCGATTCTCTTAAGGTTTTAAGACACTCCTGCGCATACGAATTCAGTACAAAATCGTAATGGTCGCAGTAGTTCGACAAAATTAACAGAATCGCAGTGCTGGCGGTGATAATAGTGAATTTGCAACTTACTCCATTTTAAAATATTTTTATTATTAGGTATGTATTGTGCGTATTTTTATCTTAGCCTAAGTTTCCTTGCCAAATTGAATATGTATAAATATGTATTGAAAATATGAATTGTATTGCCCCAATTTTTTTGTTATTGTTTGCAGATGGGCCTCGATTCTGTTAATTTTGTGGAACTACTGCGCATACGATTTTGTACTGAACTCGTATACGAATAAACCTTAAGAGAATAGCACCGCTGCGTTGATCGCAAAACACAATTTCTATGCGACAGAAAAATGCATAGTTTCTTGTGCAGTTATGCAAACTGTCCCGTAAGAAAGCGAAAACTGTATTGAATATTGAATGGTCGGCGTGACGTTTGGCTGACCTGGTAGATATTTATATATTTAAAATTGGGAAAAAAGGAAAAAAAAAATATCGAATTAGCAATATATGCAATTTCCTGCAAAAATATCGATAATATAATGATCGCGCTTAAAAAATTACGTATTTAACGTGTCTTTTGACTGAAACTGCACAGTTTTCGGTCCCGTATACATGTGCATTAGACAGATCAAAACAAAATAGATTTGTAAAACACAAAAAAAAGGAATCTTAACTACAAAACCTTTTCTGAAGTCGATTTTGTAGAATAAAATTCGATTTGACACATATTTTTCGAGAAATTTAAGTAGGAAGTTTTTTTTATTTTTCTCAAGTTTTCGGGTTGTACTACGAGTTTTGTTACGTCATGTATAAAGGAAAAAAGTAAACGCCTGATAAAAGCACAAAACATATTAATAATTTTAGTTAAAAAAATTATAAATGTAGTTGAAACAAACAAGGTATTTTATGTTTCAAGTTATTTAAGATACAAAACAAAAGCCAATTGATCACAAAACCTCTAAACAATAATTTCAGAAAACACTACAGTAAAAATATTTATGGCACTTGTTTCCGCGTGTTCCATAAAAACATTGAAAATAAACAAAAAATGTATTGATATTTTGTTTATCATTTTCGAGCGCAAATGTTTGAGAATTTTGTGAATATTTTAGACTTGAAGGAATTAAACAACAATAAACATGATGCATTAATTTCGATGACGGTAAAAAATATAACATAAAATTTCGCGTTGTTATTGTTATTCAATAATTGTTATTGTTAAAAATGTGCAGTTTTGATTAGACCTAATCCTAATTTATAACTACTTTACTACTATTACTATTATCCGCATCAAATGGTGAATAGGGGACTGCACTGGTACACAAAATGCAGTCAATCCTGATCACTTGTTGCATGAAGGCAAGATGATCAGTCTTTCGCTTTAGCGCCAGTCCAAGGTATCACACATGAAATTCACGTTAAAATGCGTTTAAATCAATATTCCATATTGACCCATCGCGTCGGGAATCGAACCCACAACCTGGTTTATGTAACAGATGATCAAGACTCACTGCCTTGGTTTATCAATGCAGTGTCCTATGCACCAATCGATATTTTGTATGTTTGATGTGATGTGGTAGCGCATTTAGCTACACGAGGACTGATAATGAAGCGTAAGAATGATCATCTTACCTCCATGTAATAAAAAAAATCAAGCACAGCACTTGGTGTATTGATTGTAATAATGACACACCAAGTGCAGTGAATTTGTAACATGAAGGTAAGAGGATCAGACTTACGCTTCAGCACCAGTCGAAGGTATCACATATTTCATATTGACCTCCATCGGGAATCGAACCCGCGACCTCATGCATGGCAGCCCAACGCCCTACCGCTACACAACAAGGCGGACAAAATAAAGATAAAGGAATAGTATTTTAACATAAAACATTCTTTCACGCCTGCGTGAACCTTAGACCGGAAGTTCTTCCTTACATAAACTTCCTGTTTTATCCGACCCCTTTTTGTATACACGGAGTAACAAAACTCGTAGTACAACCCGAAAACTGGTGAATCTACATCATATATGGAGTCGAACGTGTAATATGACCCGTTAATCTAAGCTTGAAAAAATATGTTTTTTTTTCTTCTCAAAAACGCTTTCATTAGTAGGTACCTACCGCAGATTAAGTAATATTGCACAAATGCGGTTTTTATTTGATACTATTGGTACTTTATATTATGCATTTAATATAGGTTTAATTTTAATCATCATTTAATTTTGTTGAAGCGTCCTTTTTATTTATTTACTGTACATATACAGAACATTCACAGGTGTGTTTATTACAAGATTAATTAATATTTACAATAAAAAATAGGCTCTATAATTATACATATAAAAACTAAGAAGAAACAATTATAAAAGTAATAAAAATAAAATATATACATACAAATATATAATACATATAAACAGGTCCTTGAGGTAATAGTTTACAAAAACGGCGCTATAGAAATTATCCATTTTTATTATTATTATTATTATTTGACTAAGTAAATGATATTAATTTGATAGAAAGTTGCGAAAATTTATGAAAAAAAAAAATCAACTTCGAACTTAAGTTTCTCGAAAACTATGAGTCAAATAAAAACTCCAAATATGACGTAGATTCACTGGTTTCCCGCTTGTACATCGAGTTTTGTTACACCATGTATAAATACCTATAACTTTAATACCTATAACTTTAATAAAACATGCTTTAATTTGTTGCATTGTCCGTCTCAACTGGCTGATTTAAGGACAAAACTCTACATATTATTACTACTAGTACTAGGTATTTTTCTTATCCGCACCCAGTGGTGCATTGATACACCAAGTGCAGTGATTCTTGATCATTTTATTACGGTAGGATGTACGGTAGGATTATCAAGGTAGGATGATCAGTCTTATGCTTCAGTACCAGTCTGTGGCGGAAGAAATACGTCACGCGTGCGACGCGGGACGAAGCAAGATCTACCGAACTCTGCCGAACGCTGCCGAACAACGACGAGACTCATTTTAGCCACCATCGTAACTCGTAGTTAATTTTGCACAGATTTTTTACCGCCAAATTGCGTTCGCCGCGACGCGCGCGTGACGTATTACTTCCGCCACAATCTTAATCAGTACTTATTTTATTTAACATTTTTTAATTAAGTATCAAATGTTTTTCGTATTTAGGGTGCTAATATATTTTTCGTGATGACCCAAATATTTTCAACTCCTACACACCTGCCTAGTTTGCTACAGGGGACACTCAGTATCTATCGACATCTCGTTTGCTCTCATTGAAGCCTGATAATAATCCATTCATGTTATTCACCTGATGGGGAAAGAATAACAGGTGATAAACCACATCTGTCCCCTTCTAAAGTTATCACGATGGTTTCACTTTTATTTCACGATGTGTGTTCATTGCATAAGTTAATATATTATAATATCTAATTAGTTTTGGTAGTACCTCTTTTGACTAAAGTTGGAACAATAATAGGTCCCTCAAAGCCATGTCTTGTTCGTTTTTGTGGGTAGGGTACATAAAATGTCAAACAATAGTTTTCTAAAGACGTGACGTTATATGCATGAAATTCATACAAAATTAATTGCAAGGAATTGGATATTATTGTGAATTAAATCTATGCAGCCCAATCTTTTGGCAAATCGTTCAGTGTTTTGCGTGACCTGTGCGGTACGTTTGAAATGAACCTTAATATTTTGATGATTTAGGCCCACGGTAAAACTAAACTGCAACGAAACCTATTTGAAACTCCAGACTATTTTCACAAACGGCGCAACCTAAACGTGATGAAATTTAGTTAGTCATTAGTTTTCTCTGAGAGTAGACGTCCGTCTCAATCTGTTTAAATATGTCGAGTTTCAAACGCGACACGAGTTTCCTGCAGGCCAGCTTCAATGCAACTGATTTAAGATGCGTTTCAAATGGGTTTCAAACATGTTGCATATACTATAGGACTATATGACATAAACTCAAAAGTAACTTAGAGTTGCAGTTTCGTCATTTTTGCGTTTCACCATAGTTCAGGGCCTTAGAAAACCGATCAATACGCAATGAATGAACACATATGATCTTCAGACGTGCAAATATTGAATCTGCCGAAGGTGTGTGGAGCTGGAAGATGCAAATAAAAAAAAACATCTGGCAGAACTCGCGATCCATGCTAATAGGTAAATTGACATTTCAACAAAAACAAATAATAAAGCATCAGATCCGATGTGCGCTCAAATGCCAATACGGTGACGAATAAGTTATTTTGAACTGTGCAAACCTTCCTTTTTCAGATGTTTTGGTAACATTGTGATTCATTTTAGTATTTGAGTGTAGGTATATTTGTTGAATTTTATTAGATCACCTATGCGTTCCTATAATATTCAAATAATTTATAAACAAACGATGTATTGTTTCAGATAATGAATAATTTACTATGTAGATACAGAATTATCTGCTCATTTTATAGGGGCAGTAAATATGTTAAAAAATTAGCGGGGCACAGTTCGCCAAAGTGTCTACATCAATACATATCGCAGTTGTGACTCGTATAGTAATATTATGATGGTTATTGGTAAAATCTCAATTATTTAAAATTCACTACTTCCCTTATCTGCACCTAATGGTGCATAGGGCACTTATTATTTTTTTCTAGTAATAAATAAGGCACAGTTGTACTTAAATTTTTTAACCTTAAAACTAAGATTTGTTGAAAGGTCACTCTTACGGTAAATAATAAAATAAACAATTTTTTTTTAGAAATTTGCAAGTATGTGTTTAATTTAATATTTAAATGTTTAATTGTTAAGTTGCCTACGATGGTAATAATAAATTTATTAAAAAAAATTGGTTTTTCACATATGAAATGTGGCAATTATTTTACAATGTATGTACATGTACATGTACACGCATAGGATCCTATTTAAATTAGTCCAATAGGTACTAAATTTATAATCTCATTAATGTCCTTTGAGAAGAAATTACAATCCAGAGTAATGTACAGTATATACTGTTGTAAAACTTTTTCATCATGAAATAAGTGCCTGGGTAATAAGTTCTACCTTTTACCAAAGAAATGATTTTGATATATTGTTAAATACGGATATATGTATTATCAACTACCTATCATAAGAAAACGTTAAAATGGAGAATCCATGACATTAAAATGACGTGGAATCAATTCGTTGTGGTTTATTTAAATTATAAGATCTACGTCATTTAGGTATATTATAATAATAATTCTCCGTATTATGTAAAATCAGTAAAGTTATAACAAATCTTTATTTTATTGAGTATTTTTATGCTATACTAGAAATGCCGAGGGGTTTAGCACAATTCTTTACTCTTTAGGATGTAGGTATTTTGCGTTATTCAGTTGAAACTTTTCATTTTAAATCTTTATTTTAACAGTTCGTCTTTCCATTGCTTGTTTGCTCAACGGACCATCTAGAATTCTGTATATAATAAGATCATCTATGATTTTGAAATGTTTCAAATTATATTGTTGCGTTTCCCCCATACACTTTGGGGGGGTTTGTTCATGAATCGACCCGCTATGGGTCCTATGATGGCTAGGTTTATTACATTGTCGTTACAGCGTTTTCGCGTATCGTTATTATGACACTATAATTAAAAATGTATAAGTACCTACACTACATTTTTCTGTGTTTATTTAATTGAAAAAAATGCAAATTTTCAGGGGGTCTTATGTGTAATATTATCGGGTCTGTAAAGGGGGGCACGGGTAAAATGAGTTTGGGAACCTATGCTCCAGAATTAGAAAACCCTGCAGGAGAGTTGAGGGATTTGATATAATAACTAATATACACATTAAAAGTTTTAATATGGGCTGGTTCGATAAGGTTGCGGGTTTGATTCCCAGTGGGGATCATCTTGCCTTCATGTAACAAATTATCAACATTCACTGTACTTGGTGTATGCAGTGCCCTATGCACCATTGGTGCGGATATACATAGGAAGAGAGTAGTAATGACAGCATGAAAAAAAATCCTTTTAATGTCACTAAAGATTTTCCGTACAGTATAATATAATATTAAATAATATAGTAATATGTTCTCGTATTATGAATAAATTGTACAATTTCATATTGTTATCGAACAATTACGAAACAGCTGTTATGAACGCGATTTAGTTATTATTCTAAGCATAAAAGACTTAAATTTGAAGTAACCTAACAATTCACATCGAATGGTCCAATTCTGAAAAATTTTTATTGAAGGGAGATAATTAAATTGATTTATTGACCATTCAATATAAATATGTATGTTTGTATGGAGAAGGTTGCATTAATTTGGGTTACCTAATGTTAGAACATAAAAGATAAATACTTGGAAAACATTATTAACAATTAGGTATTGTCCAAACTAACTAACTAACTAACTAACCATCACGCCATTTCCCCGTAGGGGTAGGCAGAGAGGATAGAACGCCATACCCGTCTGTCCTGACATACTTCCTTTGCTTCCTCTAGATTCATACAACTTCATCATCTTTATACGCCGATTATTCCGACTTTTCACATCTCCACTTTCAAGTACTTGTCGCACTTGGTCATGCCATGTCTTTTTTTTTCGGCCTTCTTCGGCTTCTACATCCAGGCACACATGCATTTAAACTTCCCCTAGCCGTTCTTTCATCACTCATTCGCTCCACATGACCAACCATCGTAAAAGCTTAATTTTGTCGATAATGCTTATCTCAGCCTTGCACTCTGCTCTAATTTCGACATTTGTACTATCATAAATAGTCTTACCACACATTCGCCAGAGAGATCGCATTTCAAACAACATTCAGTCTGCTTTCATCCTTCTTTTTCCAACACCACGCTTTACTACCATGCATAATTAGATAGGATATCGAATTAATAATTTCCCAAAAAAAAAAAAAAAAAAAAATTACATCTTGAGGGTGAAGGGAAAGATGGAGATCTGGTGATTTTTTAAATAATGTCTTCTTTTAAAACGATTTAACTATAGTAATAAAAATCCTCGGATTAAAAAGCGTAAATATTGAATACTGGTACTGAAGCGCATGACTGATCACCTTACCTTGATGTAATAAAATGAACAAGAATCACTGCACTTGGTGTACCAATGCAGTGCCCTATGCAACCCTAGGTGCGGATAAGGTATATAGAGAGAGGAAAGATATGATTATTTTAATGAATATCGTCGACTATTCCTTTCAACAAACGTCTTAACATGTTGAAAAAACAAAATGCCGCCTTTATAACTCCTGAATCACACCTGTTCTCCTCTATGGCTGCGAATCGTGGCACCTAACCACGGCCCAAGATAGCAGACTTCTGAGTTTTGAGAATAGGTGTCTTAGAAGAATTTTAGGTGTGCGGTGGTTTGACTTTGTAAGGAACACAGCGGTGATGCAACGGACACAGCAACCCTTGGTATCTACAACTGTCATCCGGCGAAGGTGTTTCAGCTGGCTAGGCCACGTACTACGTATGCCTTCCGAGAGCCTTAACCATGCTTGCCTATCTTACAAGGCATCAGGTCTCAATAAATCAACAAAAAAAAAAAATTATCTTCCTTATTTTAGCGATCTAGGAGTTCTTCAATTTTATGTGATTAAATTTATCGCGTTAAACAGAATTGAGCCTCAGAATACCGCTACTCGTGCATAATTATATCGAATTTTAATAATACACTTACTCAGATTTTAAAATATTCACGCCGAAGCATCCTGGCTTCAAGAAAAATTATTATTTTTGCATATTAATTTAAATTTATTGGAATATTTTCCTCGTAATATTTTAACTTTATAAAAATTTGGTCAAACGGCGGGCTCGATTATATCAGGCAATATTTAGGCGCAATCTTTGGTAGCCAATTTATGGTGTAATCACACGAAACCATGCATTTTCCAGGAAATTATCTAAAGCGAAGAAAGAAGATAAACACACGGTTTCGTGTGTTTTTACGATAAATGATTTGTAAGTAAGAAACTTTATGATAAATTATTTGTAAGTAAGAAATTTGTTTAAAAAAGTTTGCTCAGCGCGTCTATTATATTCTCCACCTAAACGTGGCATATGATCTTTTCTATCTTGTATCGATAAAATACCATAAAAAAACTGCATTTAAAAAAACGTCGATAAACATTTGTATCGACCTCGTTCCGGCCTGTATCTACGTGTAGATATATTGGTGATTCCTGTCCAGGTTCCCATTGTCCGAGACGGCAGCATTTTGCGATAACTGAACGTGACATGGGAAGATGCAAAGGAGCTGACGGTCGATCGTTTAGCTTCGAGGCAGTTTATGGAATCCATATGCTCAACGTAGGACGCGGATATTGGATGATGTTGATTGATTGACTATCATAAAAACAGCAAGTGCAAGTAAAAAAAATATGGTAAATACTTAACTATTCAAAGTAACGTATTTTTTTAATTTGATATAACGCTATTTTCAAGTAAGAATATTATTACTATTAGTTTCTTGTACGAGGATTTCAACAAACAAATCAGACAAAAATGTTTTCCCACGCATTATTTAAATTCCGAACTATCCCGAATTTCGAATTCATTATTGACCGCCAATAGGTAGCTCGACAGGTAGGAACTTACAAATTTTCAAATTTCGAACAGGTAAATTGATAAAATATTATTTCTACATATGAGCAGGTAGGTACCGAGGTGGGGGTAAATCATACCTGTTATTTTCAAACTTCCAACTTCCAACTCAACAGCCAGTTTGCTACGATTCGTCGTCGGCAGAGGTCGTCCGCCCACAAATCCGCGCGCGCGTTTCAAGGATAGTGTCCATTCACATTTTTTGAATTACAACAAAATAAAAAAACTGAAATTGAGGTTATTGCATTGAATTTAGTGTTTTTGTGGTTTAATTGATTGTTGTTTAGTGGTTTTCTGTGATTATTTTACGTTGCTGTGCTGTTATTGTGAACTAAGGGATTAAACGAATGTCGACAGGTGAATTTTTAACAATTTTTTATATTGCGCTTTCCGCACACCGCACGGCACCTACCTAAAATAACATTTAAAACGAAAGGTTTTAAACGGACGACCGTTTGAGAAGAATTTTTTACAGCATTATTGTTTAACTATCCGCCATTTTCATTTTCAAATAAATATGATCAATTTACTTACATATTAAATTCAAATTCCAAAAATTATTACATAATATAATTTTGTGCCACATTTATTATTATTATTGGATAATTTTCTTACCGCTGTTTTTGCGAAATTGCCCCTAAATAAATAAGCTAAATTACAAGTCGTCTTGCAGTTACCAAGCAGTTTGCATCGTGGTGTAGTGATGCGTTTCGTTAATATAGATTAGGTCCCGAGTTCGATTTCCGACGGGGTCAAAGCTATATACTTATTTTAAAATGTTGTTTTTCACAGTTATCTCAGGTACGTTACCTTGGACAGGCACTAAAGCGTAAGGGAGATCACCTTAACCTTACGCAGTAGCCTTATTGAGATATGTCCCTTGGGTGAATTATTACAGCGCTACATGCATTGATAAAACAGGTGTGGATGTGAGGATTGCATACGTATGCACTTTCACAAATACATAAAGACAATAAAATTTTCCCATGTTACGTCTTCTTCGATCATATTAGCTCCCTATGTGGAGCATGTGGCGTCTGCAGATTGTCAGCTGCCAAGTGTTTTCTTTGTTAATTCAAATTCCAAAATGTTATTTATTTCCTTCTCATGGGAGCATGTGGATTCCACAAACTGCTTCCAACAGTCCCGATTCGTTTCCCAAATCATCCCAAGAATCCCGAGGTTCTGACGTAAACTGGCGACAAATTTATTTATACAAGACGATAAGTGTTAATCACGTGAATAATTATTCCGAAATTAGTAAATTGTTCGGAATTCGGAACGTGGCGTCGGCCATACAGTTTTCCATACAGTTTTCAGTTGCTCGATCACAGATCACTATCGACGCGGTAATAAGCGACTTGATAACGATTTCTTACCACAGATGTTTAACGTTTTCGCGATCACAATGGAACACGCGTTAAAAGTTATCGATCGGGATTATTAAACGGGCGCATCAAGTCGCGAGCCCTTTCCCGAGATATACAGGGTAATTTTTTAGTCAGTTAACAAAAAAAAAACCCTGAATTCAGTATCGTTAATAGAACCCATTTCAATAAAAAAACATGTACTTTTTATTTTTACGATTTATTATTTTTATTCCTATAATTACAAATTACGTACATCCTATTCACAGCTGTTGTTCATGCGCGGCACGTAAGGGTAAGTGCGACGGGGAAGTGCGCGCGGGGGGGTTGCGCTCGCCGCTCGCGCAGTACCGGGCGGACGGTGACCAAGTCTTTACTATTATTTTAATTATTTGGGTGCGCTTTTCTTTTTTTTTTTGAGAAAGGACATGTTTTTTTTATTGAAATGGGTTCTATTAACGATACTGAATTCAGGTTTTTTTTTTGTTAACTGACTAAAAAATAACCCTGTACTATATGTTCTTCGCACATATCTTCATTCAATCTTTCTCGAGTGCCGTATTGCATTTAGCCGGCGTTCAGCAAGCCAAATATTGAGAAAAGCAGTCGACATAATAAACAATCCGACACGCGCGTTGATTTGACGTTTTACGTTTGGCCGCGATATTGCGTGCCGAGCATTGGCGACGTTGCCTCGGCAATGCTCGGCTTGGCGAACGTGGGATGAACGTATGTTCATTGCGATCGGTCAAATCGTTAGCACGTGGTTTGCACGTTTTTAACTACGTCGATAGTTATCTGTGATTGTGATTGAGCTCCAGACTGCACGGGAAACTGTACAGTTTACTTTCCCGTATAAAGCTACCTTAAGTCTTATTTGACACAATCTGTCGTAATCTGGCTATTTACGTTTCTTTGGCACGCCATTTTACAGTGTTAAGTAGTTAACCTATAATGCTTTTTACGTAGGCAGGCTTGTTCTGCCCAAAATTGTCTCGTAAAATAATAAATATACACCGTGTTACAAAACTCGATGTACAAGCGGGAATCCAGTGAATCTACGTCATATTTGGAGTCGAGCTTTTTTTTTATTTGACCTATAGTTTTCGAGAAAATTAAGTACGAAGTTGATTTTTTATTACTTCTATATAATTTTTTGCATATTATTATCAAATATCATCCAGTAGCTCAAGCACAGATAACTATCGACGTAGTTAAAAGCGTGCTATTCACGTGCTAACGCTAACGATTTGAGCGATCACAATGACATACCGTTCAATACCGCGATCGCTGACCCGAACATTGACGATCTGAGCCGAGCGGAGCCGAACTACGCTATATCACGGCCATACGTCAAACGTCAAATCATCGCGCTTGTCGGATTTTTTATTATGTCGACTGCTTTTCTCAATATTTGGTTTGCCGAAAACCGGCTAAATTATAATAAAGATTGAATGAAGATTTGTGCGAATAAGATATATCTCGGGAAATGGCTCGCGACTAGTATCGCTCGTTTAATAATCCCGATCGATAACTTTTAACGCGTGTTCCATTGTGATCGCGAAAACGTTAAACATCCATGGGTAAGAAATCGTTATCACGTCGCTTATTACCGAGTCGGTACTGATCTGTGATCGAGCAACTGGTATTTAGTCAAATGAATAGTATTCATCAATAAAACCTAATAAAAAACCGTATTTCAATAAGGATTTGTGGAATTTTACTTAATTCCTGGTTCTCCTTAAATATAATAACTAATATGGTAAGAGAACACTTTAATACAGTTTACCAAAAATTTGTAACATGCTATCAACAAGTTAATTTAATTTTAAAAAATAATCAATTTTTCAAGCTTAAAAGAAAGACACGTGCTGAGAACTTGGTTGCTAGAGCGCGATGTATTATATTGAGTTTAGAATGTATTTTTTTATTTATATGTAAGTAAAGTTTTTTTTTTTTTTTGCGCAAGAGTATGTATTGTGTACTTTTATTTTTAATTGAACATGTATTTATGCACCTACTGACGAGTTACATAGGCAACTCAGTGAGAAATGTATTGTTTTTCAGATTATGTATTATATTGAAATTAAAAAAATATAAAAAAATAAAAAATCTGCGGTACTAATGAAAGCTTTTATGAGAATAAAAAAAAAGTGTTTTTATGCTCCGATTCAAGTCATATTACACATTCGACTCCAAATTATTATGTAGATTCACCAGTCTTCGGGTTGTACTACGAGTTTTGTTAATCCGTGTATAACATAATGTAAATACCAATCTATATATTTAAAGTCGATGGTGCAATTGATTCAGCTTTACATTTGAATCACCTACTACTACTACTTTCCCTTATCCGCACACACTGGTGCATAGGGCACTGCATTGGTTCACCAAGTGCAGTGTATCTTTTAATCGAACCCGGAACCTCCGCATCGTGAGTCCAGCGTCTTATCCATTACGCTTTTTAAGGAACACAGAGCTGAGGCAACGGACGCAGCAACCCTTGGTGTCTCCTGCCCTCCGGCGAAGACTTTTCGGCTGGCTGGGCCATATACTCACTACGTATGCCTCTCCATGCTTGCCTATTTTACAAGGCATCAGGTTCTCGGCGTCCTGACAATTTGTCGAAAGTTTGCGTCAGAGCTGCGGGACGTGGACCTGACTTGGGAGGATGCACGGAAACTGGCGGCTGATCGCTTGGCTTGTATATGCTTCACATATAGGGAGCGGATATGATACGATGATGATGATGTAAGCTTACGAATCATTAAAAAAGAGTTTTTGAAAAAATGTTAGTTACGATAAAAATAGATTTCTTCTGAATTATTTGTGTTTTGCATAGCGCACATTTCTACGTGTGTAGAATACAAACACGGCACAAACAATGTTTGTTATGTACATAGTAGAATTTTACTTTTTTATATTATTTATGAAGTGCGCTATTTATCTAAGTAAGGGGCTTAACATAAAAAAGAAAGTGTTTTAATTTTTTTTTTAAAGTTTTACGTCATGGAGTTATCACGGATTTATTTACACTCTCAAGGATCGTCGTTGAATATGTTTGAATAAAAAGGCTTAGAAATACCATTGTTAACATTTATTGTTTAAATGTGATCTGTTCATTATTTCCGTCGTGTTTTTGTAATAGGTTAGCTAAAAAAAGTGCAAGTTTAAAGTGCAAGTTGGGATAGATAACAATTTATATAATTTATTAAATAATTTGTCTTAAAATATTGCATGTGATATTTTTGCTTATCCATTTTCTGGTTATATTGTACCAACTGTGAAATTTTGTTTAAATATAAAAGCCCTATGGGCGCTGAAATTACTACTGCTTTCCCTCATCCGCACCCAATGGTGCATAGGGCACTGCATTGGTACACCAAGTGCAGTGTATCTTGATCAATATATTTCATGAAGGTAGGATGATCAGTCTTCGCTTCAATACCAGTCGAAAGTATCACACATGAAATATTAAAGTGAAAATCTCACGTAAATAAATAAATATTGAAATATTTTATGTATAAACAACATTTTGAGTGTGTCCAAATACTTGTAGACAAAAACTGGATTTCACCCATTACGGGCTAATAATTACAATTTGACATCTCAACAGAGACGAGAAACTCGGAAGGGAAGTTATAAGCATAACAAATTGAAGATTCATCTTCAGGCGTTTCCTAGTAGGTGATATAATTCGGTAAGAATCTCACTTGCAATCATAAAGGTTTCTGCTTTTTTTTTTTTTTTTTTTTTTTTTTTTTTTAATATTTTATTTTAAAGTAAACATATATTTACATGTATTTACAATACATAAAATGTATTTATTGTTCCCGCAAAGCCGGGGCTTGTCTGCGGGTTACATTACATTTTAATACTTTTTTTTTTTTTCTTCTTATTTTATTACACAAATTATCTAACATTATAAGTATATTCTTATTTTAAGTAGGTAGTGTTGCAACAAATCACTGTGTGCCCTTTAAGAGGGTCTTAAGGTTTTTTTTAAATTTAATAATATTTTTTTCTTCATAAATACTTTTTGGGAGCCGATTAAATAGATCTGGAATAACACACGCCAATGTTCTTTTCCCGTAATAGTTTACCTGCCGAGGCTGCCTCAGCCGCTGTGCCGAAACTAATCGTGTCTCAATCGGGTGTGATATTTTTATTTTGTGCCCATCGTCAAGGAAATGATCTGTCATTATTTTATATTTGCATAGATTTTCCACAGATAAGACGTTGACATGGTTAAATAATATATTGAGATTTTCTTTTGCGTCTTTCTTTATATATTTTGGAACTATGCATTTTATTATTCTGACTTGCAAGTTTAAGATCCTGTCCATATAAGATTTAAAAGTAAGGCCCCATATTCTTAGTCCATAAGTAATAATCGGCTCGACCAACCCCATGTAAACCAGTCTTAGCACTGTGTATGGCAGGTATGATTTTAGATGGTACATATTCAAGAGGCATACCCTTAGCTTATTACATACCGTCTTAACTTGCTCCTCCCAGTTGAATACGGAATCTATAATAATACCCAAGTACTTGTACTTTTGCACAACATTTATTTTTGCGCAAACACAGTCTCGTAGAGCTTCATGAAAACATTCGTATGTGTGAGCATATATTGTTGTTTCTTCCCTGTGTCTTTTATATGGGGAGGTGATGTTTATCATTTTTGTTTCTCCATGTTGATTATTAAGCCGTAGTCGTGTGACCATTTTATCACTTGGTTAAAGTCAGATTGCAGTTTCTGCTGTGCTTCAATTTGTGAGTCACCGATTGATACTATAGCTGTATCATCTGCAAATTGGTAGCAGATTGTTTGTGTTGTGACTTTAGCCATGGAATTGCAGTAAAGCAAGTATTCTAAGGGTCCAATGACCGATCCCTGTGCCACTCCCGTATTTATTCTTGTTTTTTTGCTGTAAGTGTCTTTTATTTTGACTGTTATGTGTCGATTTTGTAGGTAATTAGATAGCAGTTGTTTGTATTTTCCTCTGATCCCTGCGTCATCCAAGCATTCTTCAAGGCGATGATGGTCCAGGGTGTCAAAGGCTTTTGCATAGTCCACAAATATAACTATCACGTGTTTCTTGTTGTTTAACGCCTGGTTTATGGTATTTGCAAAATCAGTCAAGAGCTGCGT
>JAGVSP010004300.1:0-16546 GCA_022494985.1 Micrasema minimum
GCGTTTTTAAGGCTGGAGAGAGGCATGGTATAGGCATTTATTGGACCTAAGATATATAACCAAATGGACACACAAACCAAATTATTAACCGACTTCTCCAAATACAGGGTCGGTGTCGTTAGTTGGATAAGTCTAATGGGTCGTGTATATATTGAAAATGCCGGCAAAAATATAGCTATGTAATTATTAAAATTTGCTATGCAAAAATATTGTTTTGTTATTTCTAAATTTGTGAAATCCCAAACTTGGTTCTATTATACTAATTATGTAAATATTCATGTTATGTTATGTATAATACTACAATGCCCTGACTCGACACGGACTATCTAGTGAGTCGGGGCCAGATCATTGGCATGGGTCTCTACTAATTGAGTCGCCATCCCATTATTGTGATCATATTAAATGTGAAATGTAATAAATAAATATTCAGCCAGCCGAAACATCGCCGATGACAGTCTACGCCATGGTTGCTGCTTCCGTTGCCTCGTCTCTGTATACAGAACACCCCAAAGTCTTGTTGTGTTGCTGTTTTGGGCTTGGTTCGAAAATAGTTTCAGAAGTTGTGCTAAATAGATGGCGATTTCTCACGAAAACGGCGCTTTATAAATGTATATTGTTATTATTTTGTCCGCCTCGTGGTGTAACGGTACCGCGTTGGGCTGCCATGCACGAGGTCGCGGGTTCGATTTCCGATTGGGGGTCAATATGAAAATTTTATTATGTGATTTTCACATAACAAATTATCAAGATTTACTGCACTTGGAGCGACCTCAGTGATAGTGGTATGGTATGTTTGCTAACTAACTAACTAACTAACCATCACGCCATTTCCCCGAAGGGGTAGGCAGAGAGGATAGAACGCCACACCACTCTGTCCTGGCATACTTCTCTTGTACGCACGTCGATTATTCCGACTTCTTACATGCCCACTTTCAAGCACTTGTTTTACTTGATCATGCCATGTCTTTCTCGGCCTTCCTCGACTTCTACATCCAGGCACAGTCGCATCATATATTTTTTTAGCCGTTCTTTCATCATCCATTCGCTCTACATGACCGAACCACGTAAAAGACCTTTCTTAATTTTGTCGATAATGCTTATCTCAGCCTTGCATTCTGCTCTTATTTCAACATTAGTGCACCTATCGTACATAGTTTTACCACACATTCGCCTGAGAGATCGCATTTCGACTGCATTCAATTTACTTTCATCCTTATTTTTCAATATGAAAATTTTATTATGTCTTTTTACACATAGCAAATTATCAAGATTTACTGCACTTGGAGCGACCTTAGTGATAGTGGTATGGTATGTTTGCTATCTCAGGAATAAACTCCTTTGAAGCCAGTTTGGGTGCAGGAGTGGGATGGTCCAAGCGGCGCTGCTGTACGCGGACGGCCCACTCTTGAAGCACTGAGTCCTTTTTGTTTTCCGTTTAAATGTTAAACATAATATTTTTTTATTTTATTAATTTTTATTCTAAACAACATTTTGAGTGTGTCAAAACTGGATTTCACCCATTACGGGCTAATAATTACAATTTGACATCTCAACAGAGACGAGAAGTTTGGAAGGGATTATGGATAATTAGGCGTTTACAGGGCTTATGACCTGTCATTGGCTGGGTGAAGTGGCCACTTTAACTGTATATTGGCAGATATGGATATCAAATACTAGGTGAAATGGGGAATGTTGTAATACATCAGTGGCGCACTTAAACCCAGCCAATGACAGGTCATAAGCCCTGTAAACGCCTAATTATCCATAATCCCTTCCAAACTTCTCGTCTCCGTTGAGATGTCAAATTGTAATTTTATTATATTTTATTTGATTTTGATATTGTTTTTTCTTCTTCTTTTTTGTTTTTATGTATATGTATTGTGATGAAGAAGATTCTGGTCCTCTATATTGAACCAGAATCCCCGTCATCGCTTCACCAACTAGCTCAGAAGTGAACCAGAAATCTCTATGAAATATTTTATTTTAAAAGAATTTTATCAAAACGAATCTAATGAATTAAAGCAAGAGAACACATTGCCAAACATACGGGACGCGGACCTGGAAGAAATAAAAGAAATAGGAATTTCAATATAACAGTTTAATTAAGGATGATGCAATAATTCTAAGTACAAAAATCATATAAAACCAAGTGTACAGTTTCACATACAAGCTGTCTAACCTAGAAATTTTGAAGTTAAATTTATAAGCTACATTTTCCACACCTCAACCAATTACATTAATAACACAATCTAGTCAATCTGAATTTACTTTGGCCATGAAGACTACCTCACTAGGTTGAGGGGAATATACAATAATAATTTTGATAAATCAATTAATTTGCACAAGAGTTAAAATTATAGAAAACATCGATTAGCATACGGCAATCTCGCCCTACTGCTCTAAAACACGCGGAGAATGCCCCGAGGTCAATTTGCATACAGGTGGCGTGCTCGACGGTCTCGGCAGCTGAAGACAGGATCCGTGGAGATGAAGAATGGACTTCGATTGCTCGATGAATATAGTGCGCTTTCAAACAGCACGTGGGTACAAAAAAATAACCGGGCAGCTTTATAAGTCGTGAAGTTTGCCAGGATCGCGTGATTCTCGCCATCAGCGACGATCCAAACCATACGCGTCCAGCGATTTAAACTCCGTATCAACGGATAAAATATTGAGAATAATG
This sequence comes from Micrasema minimum, assembly GCA_022494985.1. Taxonomy (NCBI): domain Eukaryota; kingdom Metazoa; phylum Arthropoda; class Insecta; order Trichoptera; family Brachycentridae; genus Micrasema; species Micrasema minimum. The sequence goes on from JAGVSP010004300.1 coordinate 2,684, forward strand.
TTCATATTCAAGGACAAAAATGAAGGGAAGTAAGGAAGCCCCTAGTGATTGGAAGAAAAACACAGTAATTAGGCAAGCCGTGGGTGTTATGTTCGGAAAGTCTGATGCTACAAGTGGTTAAAACTTACGGTTCCCTAGGACCGGGCTCCTCACAGATACGGCGTCACCGGCATCCGGGATTTCGCCGTGATTCTACAACACGTCAACTAGCTGGTGTCGGCGGCCATTTTTGCATAGCCAACCTCGCCGTCACCGATAAAACTGTCGAGAGGGACAGTGTTGCCACTTCAGGAAGTCGACGTGAACTCCGGGGCAGGTACCTAGTACCTGACTCGGAATTTACAACGTTACAACATTCCCTCAGTTGACAAAAAAAAAAAAATAAAAAAAAGATTAAAACGGCATTTTTTCCTTTAACTTTTGAGCCAATGCTCGAAAGTGCTATTCTAATCCACCTGCAGCATCAAACACCACCCAGCACAACCACACCACTTGCCGTCATACCCAATACGAAAGTTAGACAACCGGGAAACATCTGAAAAGAGAAATATATTAGTAAGCATCCCCTTTAAAAACTGTGAACTTAGCGTCACAACTTGACACTGCAAATTTGTGAGAAAAGAAAACTATTTTACAAAAAACAGAACACTGCCAGGATGTATTTTTTTATGAATTTATGTTTGTTGACATTGATTTCAAGTTATCTCCCATGGCATCTGTGTCCTAAGTTCTCCATACTGAAATGTTGCTATATTAGGTTCATTTCAGTTATGGATTTCTAATTTATGAAAGGTTAGGTCCTGTGGTTATATTACCAGACCCTACTTCTCACAATTCGTTGACGACTGAGCCAACTTTCTAACTTATAATCTTAAGTTTTTTATTTTTTTTATACCAACAGAGGTTTCGGCCTTTCTTATTGGCCTAAACAGCTGCCATACACATATGATTGCCCTGTAATAGGTAATTCACAATATCATAAATGAGAAATTTCCCTAAACAATCTACTCCTACATTGCCTAATGTCTAATGTTCAAGCTTAATCATGAAAATTAGATTTCCCAAGACTGCAAGTCTGACGTAAGGCAGCCCATATTTCGCGATACGCGCTACGTTACCACAAACCCAGTTTTCTAAAACTCAACGTCATCTAGCTGACGTCGAATCGTTAATTTTAAACGGAAACTTCTCATCACCCTTCGGTGTTCATCTTTCCGCTCGAAAGGATAAACCACCGCACGGGTATAACAACTCTACAATTGCAGGTACGACAGCACATCGTCCTATCTAAATATTCCACTCCGACATAACTCCACATCTCACATAACCAACAAACTACAAAACCACACGGCCAAGCAGATTTCTAAGCTGATCAGACTTGATTTCCACTCAACACAACACCTGTAAACCACTATGGCGATACCCCTGTAAACTTCGCCCTCGTACATGCCCTATGCACATTTATCTACACATGGTATTGCCTAGGGTTTCGCCTCTAGCATAATGTTTAAAATCGGCTTCTTTTCGAACACTGCTAGCAGCGGAAACTGTTCGAAAATTACCTCCCTGCCCTACTAATTATCCTAGATTGCACTATTTCTTGCTTCCTTACGATGTTACATAGATGGCGCTAATGTTTTAATTTATCTAATTTTTACATTTAGCAAAACAAATTTTATTCCTAGCAATCAGTACTGCTAGCATGATAGTTGGAATGATTAGGAATGTCATTACTGATTTAATCTGCAATTCTCAAGCATATAAATATAAAGAAATATAGTATTTATTTTATTTAATGACTTACGCGGGCAGGTTCTGATCCCTGCTAAACGCTCGCTGTTTCTAGTCTGTCTATTCGAATTTGACCTAGTTCATGAGACTATGTCAGATTCTCGGACAAACTAGACCACCAGCGTAAATTCGGTCAGACACTGCAGCGTGAACAAATGTGAATTAGCATTAGTTTCTGCAGATGACACCTCTCCAGCGCGCCAGGGAGACGTGCCATGCGCGCGAACCATGCGTTAACAAAATACAATGCTACCTTTTGGTAGATTACAAGAAAATAAAGCAAGAAACAGTGCCTATTATACCGTTTATACCACTACGTCTTGACTAAATGTCTAACATGGTAGTTACCTACTAACTTTCCGTCCAAATCTTCTAAAGTGTATACTAATGTGTGAATTACCTTCTTTATTCTAGATTTTACATATCTAGGTGCCAATTTAGCTGCAAAGTACTCGACTGCTTTCGATAGCGGAAAATTTACCCTCCAAACTATCTGACCTTCTTTGTACCTAACTCTTTCCTCCGCAGATTGTATGTTTGTGCATTCCTTTGATATGCCGTGAACAAATTCTTATGTACTTGTTCGTATACATTAGCTAATTCTGTCAATCTCTCTACATAGGGTTGACGGCTAACAATTTCTAAATCTTCCGCCTGAGAAATTTACTAGACCGTATCTTTCATGCAGTTCGCCCCTTAAAATTTGTTCTCTGCCGAAGAATATAAAGAAGGAGTATACAACGTTGCCAAGTTCACCGTGGAATTTAGCGCGTTGGCCACGTGCGGCAAAGTTCTGTCCCAATTTCTATGAAACTCCATCGACTGACATAGCCACTGCCGTGACCGCGGTTTTGTGAAATCTTTCACTGATGTTCATTGCTGGGGATGGTAAACAAGGAAATATATAGAGTAGGTATCGGAATGCTATCAAATTACTTATGAGATGACCTTAAATAACCTAGACAGCGAAACTGGACACCGTTTATCAGTCGATATACTACGAAGTGTGAGACCATGGACTAGAAAAACGTCATCTTTCCAAATGTTTTGATAATAAATCCTCCGTTTGTTCACCTTCTTAAACGAGAAATAACCAGAGAAATTTTTTGAAAATACATCAAATACTGTAAATATATAAATATTACCGGCAAGTGAACGAGGAAACGGTCCTACCAGATCCAAGGAAATCCATTCCATTGGTTTAAGTGACCTGTTTTGGGTCTGTCATTAACCCTAAGGGAGCGTGCTGGCTGTGTTTTATAGCTTTGCACATCTCACAATTTCCTATAAAACGTTTAATCGTCATAAAAAAGTCTGTTCCAATAAATAAAATAATTGAATTTTCTTCACGGTTTTGTAGATTCCCATGGGCAGAATTAGGTTCACTGTGAGATTCGTGAATTCTTTGATCACCGTTTATCTTGTGGCTACTATTTATCCAAGCATGATCCTGTTGCAAAAAGATTTTTTCGTTTGAAATATCTGTATAATTTATTATTTTAATATCGAAATTGGGATAATTTGGACGAACGGCACTAACCTGTCAACCAAGTTTTTTTAAAATCTAAATCCTCCGTGTCCTGGAGTGCAAAAACTGCATGCAATTTTCAATAGATGACAACGCATACGGGACTGCATTAGTGATTTCCTTGCGTGTTCAATGTCCGATGAATATTGCATCAATTCTGTTCTCCATCTCGACTAACCGTCCGGTGGGATTCATGAAGTGAAACTAACCCACTTGATACTAAGTTGATCTATAACGATCGTGAAAAGAGGAGTGCTTCTGAAATACGAACGAAAAGTTGGTCCTTATATCACGATTCGTCTTACCGATTCAATATAGCGAGCAACCCGTTCCGTAACGGAAACATTTCGCGCACATTTCGACAAATTCTAGAATAAAACGCAAACTGCGTGTTCATTTTCCTATCGTCTTTTTGACCTAGAAAAGATCCGATTGCAACTCCACTCGCGTCCGTGTGCAAATAAAACGGTACACGAAAAATCAGGGCTACGCCAAACAGGTGCTGATCATCATAGCCTCCAAGAGTTGCATAAAAGTCAGCTTTACCGCTGGTCTGACCCAGACAAAACTACATAAATCCTTTTCTACGACCATTTAATTTGTTCACGGTGCCCGTTTACACCGCAAAAATTACAAATAACCTCCTATAATAGCTTGTCAGACCTATAAACCACGCAACTCCTACATTCATCGGTCGCGGAAAATCTTCTCGATCGCACGATCTTTTCCGGATCGGTCCTTTACCCTTTCGCGTCTACTATGTACCCAAATAATTCAATTATGATTTGCGAAAATTTCGAACTTAGTTAAATTTATGGTTAAATTAAGGCTTCTTCAGCTTTTCTATGACTTTACGTAACAATCGCAGGTGCGATTCAAAATCTTTCGAAATTATTATAAATCATATCACAAAAAAACATGCACCATTTTTATCCAAATTTAGGGCCGAATAAAAAACGGTCTACGAGCCTTTGTTGCTCCGAGCTTGAATTTTTTTTTTTTTGTTTTTTTTTTTTTCAAACCGAAAGGTATACCTTGAACCTGATAGAGTCCCTCTGAGGCACCAGCGAATGCGGTTTTCTCCTTTAAGGTCTCCTCCAAAGGTAATTGTCCAAAACGCTTCGACAAGTCAATCGAAGTGATAAAGTTAGCTTTCGTTTAAATTTTGCCAAAATCGACTGAATATAGGTTAATGGATAAGAATCCCTGACCGTTACTGCATTTAACTTCCTGGAATCTAAGCAAAATCGCACGACGCTATTATCTTTTTAGGTACTAATTAAAACCGGATTACTCCACGCTGAATTCGAAGCCTCCACGACCCCTAACTTCTCACGCATTTTCGTCTAATGGGCTTCTAACTGCTTTTTGCACTTACTGGTGACAGCAGGGTAGTATCTCTGTTTTATCGGAGATCCAGTGGGTGACGATTCCTTGTGTCTAAACGTGTGGTTAGCTCGTCCCATAACGTCCTCTCTTCTCGTAGGATATATCTTTCACAAAACGCTCCACATTCACCGTATTTGTTTCAGCTGACGACAGCTGCTGTTCCTCCTAGTCGTCAGGAGCACGTGATTTAAGCTGAAACTGAATACTCTAGTTTATCGTTGTTTAGCACCGGATCTTTACATCACATATTTTTAACACAAATAGGGAGCTATATTAAAACTTCTATCAAAAGATCAACTCCACAAGTGTTAATATTCGGGCATAAGGTTGGATTTGTATCCAGGAATTCTTAATTGTGTGTCACATTTTCGACCTTAATGGGCAAGACAATCGACACCTACTACGGCTTGCTTTACCTCCCATTTGCCGTTGTAATGTGGAGTATTCTTCGCTGTCATCGAAAATTGAGACAGTGGTGATATTTATAAATTAAGTATTCGGTCAATGCTAGAATTTACGGACGCTCCTGAGTCGAGCAAACCTTCAAAATTACATTGCCGAATAGAGAAAAATACATATCTGGCCTAATGATCTAAGTTATTTGCGCATACTACCTGTGCATCGTGGAGCGGTCGATTAAGAACAATCTTACAAATGTCCAAGTGGCGTTTCCAAACCACTGATCGGTAGAAGTCAATTTTACTTTATATTCGCTGCGCAACTCTGCGCTTTAAGTTTTGTTGAAATTGGACCTTTGATGGTTTTAACAAGCTGGGAACAAGGACAGTTTTTAGTTAAAACTCCCCGCTTTACTACACTTAAGAACATACTAACTCCTTAATATTTGGGAAAAAAAAAAAAAAAAAAAAAAAAAAAAAACATCTTCTAAAAGTGTGTCCGAAATTTTTTACATTTTAAACAAGGACATTCCACGCTCTACATTGGTGGATTTCAAATTAAGAATTTCTGCCTTAAGGGCATTTTATGGCAGCTACATTCCCCGTAAAACTACAGTTCTTCTTAACTTTACTACTAGTATAATTTGAATTTATAGTTACTTCCTTATCCGCTGATACTAACTACCTCTCCTGTTTCCTTATAAAACTCCACCTGGGCCGACTCACTCCTCTGCAGCAGCTTAGTGAGGTTACGTTCCCTGATAGTTATCAGCGGAACATACTCGGAACGGCAGTTTTTTCTGGACGTGAGTCAACAGAAAGTCCTTAGTCCAGGGTATCGTAAGTTTTGAAGCCAGATGTGAATATAGTCTACGAAATCTGCCATAGTTTCGTGCGCCTGCCTGTCTGCGTGAAAGTAGCTCACGCAAGATCGCGTCCTCGTACGAATACTTTTCCAAAACCGTTCCAGCATCGCCTCCTTCAGTGCGGTCCAGGTTTGGAACGAGTCTCTGATCGGCCAGTACCCATAGCCTTGGTATACCAGAGAGAAGATCGCAAACGATTTGCAACAAAATGTCTTCAGGAATACCTTGGTTATTCTCAAAAATCTCTAAGTTTTCAATAAAAATCATGTACTACCTCGGTACCATTAAAACAAATATTCAATTTTGTCAACCCTTCAAAATGAAGGCGAGGGATTTTAGATACTGGTTTCCCCTTGGGAAATCAACGGCATCTTGTCTAATAAAAGGTGGTCCGAGATATGCGGTTGATGCAGATGAAGAGTGGGCAGCGTAAAGGTCAACGGAAGTGCCTTGGAGGCCTTCTCCGATACCATAACCGTGACTGGCTCCCATACTATTCCCATCCACTTCCCCCGACTTCTCAACTGAATTTAACTCCATTATAATTTCAAACAAAGCCAACAGAAAAAGTATGAATTTAAATTAAAATTGTATCAGCTTCCAAGAAGACAATAATAAAACAAAATAAAAAAATCAAAACGGTACAACCTGATGCAATTTGTGCGGACGCAATGTCGCTTCGATCACGGCCCGGCAGCACGCGATTCTCGAATCTTCGTTCGCCAACTGCAGAACGCCGCGAGTCTTGAATCTTCACTGTCGCACTGCAAACATGCTGCGATCTGTATTAGAAGCGCACACGGATTATATCTGAAATGATTTATAAAAGTTTTAGACACCCATCAACCATTATAATAATTCCCCATTTATAAAAAGTTTTCAGCTAAAAAAAATTTAAAGAATTTATTGTATATCGTTAATCTCAATTTCGATTAAAACAATATGCACTAGTGTAAGTTTACACTAAATTACGAAAAAAACAAATTATTAGAATGAATCGACACACTTCACTCCCAAATTGCAACAACACTCAAAGAAAAATTATTCGTAAAATAACATTATTTCGCAAGAGAAATAATTCAACTTCCACAAGATCTATAATTTCAAAAATAAAATGTGTGATATAATTGAGAGTAATTGCACTAGTGGATTAACTTAGATAAGTTTCCATGCTTTATCAATTAATCACGAATATTAGAAAAGATTGTAAAAGTTAACACTTAAGACAACTGTCTTCCACGAAAGCCCAAGCTACAATAATCCCTCAAAAAAAATTTAACACCCAAAGGTACACTCAGCTTGTATCCAAGTGAAAGCTTACAACATTTGTAGCTAGCACAAAAATTACCCACATATTTCTACAAAAAAAAATACCCACGAACAATTTCTGATAAAGAAAGTTATTCACTGGTAAAATGCACAAAATTAAAAATGGAACGATATCACCTGACCCTCGCAGATTTTCGAGAGAAAAAAAATGTCCCTTCCTCCATGAAATTTTCCGCGTGGCTCTGGTTTCCGCTGTCTCGCCGTCGGCTCCTCCTTCCAGCTTCCTTGTAGACTGCAGCAGACTGGACCATTTCGTCGATTGGCCAGGGTAAGGGAATAGGTGGATGTCGATACAAAGAGATGGGTACCACACGACTTAAGAAAGATACCGGCGATGTATAGAGAAAATATTTTCCCCATTTTTTCCGTTAATTTTCCCAATTTTCTCCCCATTCCACGCTCCCGACATTTGTCCCGTGTTCAATTAAAAAAATATCTAATAGGGCGCCATCATAGAGAATTCTATATGAGGGTTGCTTCGCCCCACGTTTGGGGCGTCATTTGTGATGAATGAAGATTCTGGTCCTCTATATTGAACCAGAATCCCCGTCATCGCTTCACCAACTAGCTCAGAAGTGAACCAGAAATCTCTATGATATATTTTTATTTTAAAAGAATTTATCAAAAACGAATCTAATGAATTAAAGCAAGAGAACACATTGCCCAAACATACGGGACGCGGACCTGGGAAGAAATAAAAGAAATAGGAAATTTCAATATAACAGTTTTAATTAAGGATGATGCAATAATTCTAAGTACAAAAATCATATAAAACCAAGTGTACAGTTTCACATACAAGCTGTCTAACCTAAGAAATTTTAATACGGCAATCTCGCCCTACTGCTCTAAACACGCGGAGAATGCCCCGAGGTCAATTTGCATACAGGTGGCGTGCTCGACGGTCTCGGCAGCTGAAGACAGGATCCGTGGAGATGAAGAATGGACTTCGATTGCTCGATGAATATAGTGCGCTTTCAAACAGCACGTGGGTACAAAAAAAATAACCGGGCAGCTTTATAAGTCGTGAAGTTTGCCAGGATCGCGTGATTCTCGCCATCAGCGACGATCCAAACCATACGCGTCCAGCGATTTAAACTCCGTATCAACGGATAAAATATTGAGAATAATGTTCATATTCAAGGGACAAAAATGAAGGGAAGTAAGGAAGCCCCTAGTGATTGGAAGAAAAACACAGTAATTAGGCAAGCCGTGGGTGTTATGTTCGGAAAGTCTGATGCTACAAGTGGTTAAAACTTACGGTTCCCTAGGACCGGGCTCCTCACAGATACGGCGTCACCGGCATCCGGGATTTCGCCGTGATTCTACAACACGTCAACTAGCTGGTGTCGGCGGCCATTTTTGCATAGCCAACCTCGCCGTCACCGATAAAACTGTCGAGAGGGACAGTGTTGCCACTTCAGGAAGTCGACGTGAACTCCGGGGCAGGTACCTAGTACCTGACTCGGAATTTACAACGTTACAGTATGCCTACTGTATTAAAGATGATGCGAAATAAATAGATATGCCTACTGTATTAAAGATGATGCGAAATAAATAGATATGGTTATTATACATATATAATATAATATTTATACAAGATCGGTATTATAGTCTCAGTGTGATATCTTCGCAAAATGACATTTAAATAAGTTTTTAATACCAAAAAAATAAAACCGGTTTTTCGTAGATTTATCGGTGATATTTACAGACAAATGCGTCATTAACGAATGAGTTTACACATCATTATCGTCGTTCCACATCCGCTCCCTGTGTGGAGCGTATGGATTCCGCAAGCTGGCTCCAAGCCAAGCGGTCGGCCGCCAGTCACCGTGCATCCTCCCAGGCCGGGTCCACGTGCCGCAGCTCTGACGCAAACTGCCGGCGGATTGTCAACAGCGGACGGAAGGGATAGCTATGGACTTGGAGAAAATTCACATAGCAAATAATGACGTTTTAACCTCGATAATAAGTTTTTACTATTAGTAGTAAAATTCAAAACGAAATTACCGTAAAATAATATGCAACTTAAGGCGATCCATCCAGCCAAACACAATTTCTGAATTTCTTCAACTGATTTCAAATTTTCAAAACGTACGCTTTGTATATGATTGATTTTCAATGAAAGTACATGATTTTATAATATTAATTGCAATAATAATTTAGCGATTTTTGAAAAAAAAAGCACTTTAATTGAAAAATACGTGTTGCATACATATAGAAATGTAAACATTTTTAAAGTAATATGTATAAGAAAGAGCGATTAAGTTTCAACAATTTAATTCGAAATGGACTCTGAAACAATTTTATTTTACGAAAATTAGGTACTTAAAAAAAAACTAACTCATCTTCCAATTAGAACAATAATTGATCTTTAAATAACTATAATTAAAAATATTAGAATATAATATCTAATTACTAAAACTTTGTGTTGAAAATGTTGAAAAATAACGAAAAATGCACTTTTCCTTGCAATTTTTTAGTCAAATATATATTTTTTTCAATATTTTTTATTTCATCAACCAACTAGATAAATGTTCATTCTTTTATATGGTTTTCAAAATTTTATGTTAAGCTTATTATTGGACTCTAAAGTTTAGTTTGAAAACTGCCTTTTTTTGGTCCGCGTTGGATGGATCGCCTTAACTAACTAGTTCACCTGTTCTCCTCTATGGCTGCGAATCGTGGCACCTAACCAGGGCCCAAGACAGCAGACTTCTGAGTGCAGAGAATAGGTGTCTTAGAAGAATATTAGGTGTGCGGTGGTTTGACTTTGTAAGGAACACAGAGGTGAGGCAACCCAACCCTTGGTATCTACTGTCATCCGGCGAAGGCGTTTCCCCATATACTACGCACGCCTCCCGAGAGCCGCCACCATGCTTGCCTATTTTACAAGGCATCAGGTTCTCGGCGTCCTGACAATTCGCCGGCAGTTCGCGTCAGAGCTGCGACACGTGGTCTCAGCCTTGCATTCTGCTCTAATTTCGACATTTGTACACACATCAAACAAAGTTTTACCACAAATTCGCCTGGGAGATCGCATTTCAACAGTGTTCAATCTACTTTCGTCCTTCTTTTCCCAACTCCATGCTTCGCTTCCATACTTTAGTGTTGGTTCCAGGACTCCATTATGATCTGCTAATTTAGCGTCTTGCGATAGTCACTCGTTCCTAGTAAATACTCGTAAAATGTATGTCGTGGGTGGAATTGATGTGTTATAGCCGCGATAGATCAACTTGTCAATAGGGAATAGACATATAACATGATTCCAATATGAAGTGACATCATTATTTATTTTATCGTAATGTTTTTCGATTATTTTAGTTTTTATTTAACTAACTAACTAACTAACCATCACGCCATTGTAGGCAGAGAGGATAGAACGCCATACCACTCTGTCCTGACATACCTTTTTTGCTTCCTCTACATTCATACATCTTCTCATGCACATACGCCGATTATTCCGACTTTTCACATGTCCACTTTCAAGTATTTTTGGTCATGCCATGTCTTTCTCGGCCTTCCTCGGCATCCAGGCACACTTGCATTTGAACTTCTTTTAGCCGTTCTTTCATCACTCATTCGCTCCACGCGACCGAACCACCGTAAAAGCTCTTTCTTAATTTTGTCGGTAATGCTTATCTCAGCCTTGCACTCTGCTCTAATTTGGACATTTGTACACCTATCATACATAGTCTTACCACACATTCGCCTGAGAGATCGCATTTCAACAGCATTCAGTTTTTATTTATACCGTGTTTCACGATGAGATGGCGTTCCGACTCTCGTACTTTCGTGTAATTTAATCATTGTTCATTGAATACATTTGATATACTTATTATCATGTATTTTTATTTATTTATTTATGAATTCAATTGAAACTAGCATTGTTTTTAATGAATACTCGATAAATTTAATACCGTCGAGTCAACCTATAGAGCTGTCATATTGACTGTTAACAGCTGTTCTATGGAGGCCTGTAAGTATGTAGATTGATGTTGCATATTATAAATGACGCGGGACGCGGTCCGCCTGCTTGAAATGTCAAAACGTTCGCTACAAGAAACCGGAAACGGTAAATGTAGATGCAAGTAGTGACGTCATTGTTTACGATTTTTAAATGAATATTATTTTCAAATTTTTTATTTATTTTTGCGTGCATTTTAGGGATATTTCATCCTACTTCAAAAATTGTTAATATTCGCGTGTACACGAAAACATTTAAAAAAATCAATTCTGGGTAGCTAGCACTGGAATTCAGGGTAGCGAGCACTGGAATTTTGGGTAGACTGGAATTCTGGGTAGCTAGCACTGGAATTCTGGGTAGCTAGCACTGGAATTTTGGGTAGACTGGAATTCTAGGTAGCTAGCACTGGAATTCTGGGTAGCTAGAACTGGAATTTTGGGTAGACTGGAATTCTAGGTAGCTAGCACTGGAATTCTGGGTAGCTAGCACTGGAATTCTGGGTAGCTAGCACTGGAATTCTGGGTAGCTAGTACTGGAATTCTGGGTAGCGAGCACTGGAATTTTGGGTAGACTGGAATTCTGGGTAGCTAGCACTGGAATTCTGGGTAGCTAGCACTGGAATTCTGGGTAGCTAGCACCGGAATTCCTTTTAGAGCATATTGAATATTAAATTTCTTGCAAATATGAAATCTTTCTCCAAATCGGTGCTGTTTTTTACTGTCTGACACTATGACCTTTGACAATGAACACTAAGTGCATTACATTTTCAATCGTGACGTATCGCGATGACGTAATCTGCACATGTGCACCGCGGCGTCTCGGTGCAAACGTGTCATATTGTCGTCCTGCAGTTGGACACTAGTTAGGTGGGTCCCTGTTCCTTGCAAGGGCAGGGCAGTGCATACTGGATAATAAATAATGATCGGGGTAGAAACTAACATACCCTACTACTGTTAATTTGGGTCGACTCTGGTTGGTTTGGGAATTTTTTAAAATTTTTTACGATGTCATATTAACTATCTAGCGTGGTTTGAAATAGCGCTTTTTAAAATCGCTCGCAAAATCCTCCATTTGGCGCGCATGCGGTGTGACGTCACAGCAATATAGGCCGTCACTACGGAATGAATTTCGCTCCTTTCACGGTGGACGGGTATGACGTCATTAGCCAATAACGGGCGTTAAAAATCATACGTATTTTCGTGTTTTTAAAGCATAAATTTATAAATGAAAACAAAATTTTTTATCATTGTGTTTTATATCGTTGGATTTGTAAAAATATACTTTAAATATTTATAACGTTTTCAAGGATATTCATGCTATCGGGAAGAACCCTATTATAATACATAAGCCGAGACAGCTGTAGGGGCAATGAAAGCATTTGTTCGCATACATAACGTAAATTCATCCGTATTTTTATCACACTAACAATCTTAACATCGCGGTTTAGCTTGTTGAAAAAATCGGTAGAGTTGGCTGGACTGAAAAAAGACTCAATAGTCTTTAAAGCAGTCTAGGGAAAGGGTGGGGCTTTCACTGTAGTGCATACTGGATCAATGGATCTTGAACGTATCGGGCCTCAGAGTAACAGTGGCACAACCGTAAATCTGTTAACTTATCCTAATAATCCCCAAAAAAACAACACAAATAGAATCATCAACGACCGTGAAAGTCTACGCACATATTTAACCTGTCAACTGTTTGTCTTGTAATCTTGTGTTTCTTTCCTTATTTATAAAAATATTATAAAAATCTGCTATAAAAGTATCTATACAAGTTTTTAAACTGTATAAATATTCTGGGGTCTCCAGCGACCCCGCGTGACGACTCGCGTTACAAAAAAAATGCGCGACAGACCGAGGGTTAAGCAACCACTAAACGAGCTGTCAAGATTGTATGTTCCATTTGTATTTTGCAGTGAAAAAAAATACAATTTTATTTAACTTACTAACTAACCATCACGCCATTTCTCCGTAGGGGCAGGCAGAGAGGATAGAACGCCATACCACTCTGTCCTGACAGACTTCCTTTGCTTCCTCTACATTCATACATCATTTTATTTTAAGTATTTATTTATTAATTAACGCCCCATACAACGTCACAAATACCCAGGCTTGAGAAAAATTGAACCCGCAACCTCCTTATCGTGAGTCCAGCGTCTTAGCCGATACGCTACGGAGGGCTATGTATGGCCTTATCGGCCTCCTTCGACTTCTACATCCAGGCACACTCGCATCATAGATTCTTTTAGCCGTTCTTTCATCATCCATTCGCTCCACATGACCGAACCATCGTAAGAGACCTTTCCTAATTTTATCTATTGTCGATTTGAGGGCAATTTCCATCGAGTTGGAGAAAAATGAGGCCATGGGCCAAACAAAATGCGAACGTTGTCCTCAACATATTTGCATTATTCGAATTGTCTTTCGCGGTAGATATTGGCGGTAGAGTTCGACAGGTTTAGGTAGAGTCGTGGCGGTGTTGCTCGTGTTGGAATAATAAGAATGAAAGGATGACTTATTGAAGCGTAAGACTGATCGTCTTGCCTTCGTGTGGCAAAGGATCAAGATTCACCGAACTATTATGCCCGTAATTCATTTT
>JAGVSP010004301.1:0-17130 GCA_022494985.1 Micrasema minimum
AGATGAGACGAAATACAAAAACATGTGTTAAATGGCAGTATTGAACTGGAGGGATAATTTTTATTATAATGCACAAGGCAAAATTTAAATTGATTTTGTAAAAACTGCTATTTATACTTTTGTCTTGTACAACATGTTACCAGTCTGAAGATGCCGCTACAGGGTGAAAGCGCTAACTGGTCAAAATAAATGAAAGTGGAAGTGTACCAAGTATTTTTTTAAAACTTTAATTAGTTATATATTAATAATTTAATCATGGAATTCCACCGGGTAATGTTAATAAAAAATATAAATCACATTTAGATTATATTATTTATTGAGTTGGCATTAACGTTGTGAAACATTTAGATTGTTTTTAATACGTCAATTATTCTGCGAAATCTAAATATAATTTGATCGGAATCTCTAGTTTCGAAACCCACTTCACCTCAAGTTGTTTTCTGCTTTCTAGCACAGTTATTTCCGACTATTTGAAAGCAGTACCAAAATTAAAATATTTGGGTATATCCTAGGTATATCGTAATAGCCTATTTTTTTTTTTTTTAAATGCTACACAGAATACAAAAAACATGGTTTTATCTATGATTTAGAAAAGGATTAGAAGTTTGAACCTCTAATAAATGCATTTATAAAACTGTCGAATATATAACAGTTTAAAGAAACGTGAAACGGTTACTTTGATACTAAAATAAATAATGCGTAATGATGTTAATAATAAACAAATCATGATTACTAATGCTATAATTTACTGTTTTCAAGATCGCTCCGTGTTTATGGTGGCCATGAAAACCTTTACAAGGATATTAAATTATTGTATCCAATGTTTACTCGAAATTAGTACCACATGAAAAAGATTAACAATATGCGGATATCCTTTCGCCCATTGTAAAGACCCAAAAACATCAATTTGAAAATTGGGCCAAGACAGTTAAAGTCAGTGAAAGAAAACTTGAAAAAAGCGAGCAAGGTAATACTTAGGAGCTTTTATTAAAAAACAGGCGTTTTAATACTAGAACATTAGTTTCAAAACGATAAATATATATATTTTTAAAAACGTACCTATCATTTTGTAGGGCATCCATGTACATAATTTGGTGTGTTAGAAAATTTTGTAGCTTTTGACTACTACAATTATATTTTCCCCTATCAGCACCCAATGACGCATAGGGCACTGCATTGATATACCAATTGCGGTGAATCTTGATCATTAGTTAATGAGGGCAAGATGATCAGTCTCGCGCTTCAGTGCCAGTCCTAAGTATCACATATGATTTTTTGTGAGAAATCATTTTTTTTTCAATTATTTTATTTATAAAAATAACATTACATAGAAAAAATTAAGAATTTTCTTTTTTTTTCAATCCAATGCTCCTTAGGAGTTTTTACAATAAACTCATTTGGGACAAATAAAAAACACATATTCATTTTATTCTAATACGCACTGACATCGCTTAGATCACAAAATAAAACACAATATATACAAAAAACAGAGAACCAAGACAATGAAAACATAAAACCTAAAGAAACAATAAAGTGAATTATTACAGTACCAGCAAAACCATATATTATATCGATGCAAGTAGAAAAGGTATCATTCAAAATACTTATTAAAATAGTATTTCTTCAAATCAGAGGTCCTGTTTAAATAAAATAAAATTCAAATAAATATTTCATATTGACCCACATCGGGAATCGAACCCGCGACCTCATGCATGGTAGCAATTTACTGAAGTTACATTCATAATTTTATTTTAAATAAAAACCGATTATTACTACATATAAATTAAAAAATAAAATACATTTGATTATATAAATTACCAAATACTAGGTATACCGTAACTATTTGTAAAGTGAGCAATAATTATTATAATAAACTTTGTTGATACTAATATCGATATATCTAATATCGATAAATGTTCCAGCCAGGTTGACAAGACATTACACTATGTTTCGTGTCCCCATCAACAAAAAAGCCTACAATAAAAATTCTTATATTCAACGTTCTTGTTTGGCACACGACAATGAATTTAGCTATATTGATTTCACAAACACTAAACTATCCACACTAAAAAATATGTTAAAGACACATCCATGACATAACTTCTCTCTTAAAAAAAGTTAATAAAATAAATAAAAAAATAAAAAATTATATGTAATACATTATATATTTATTTATTTTCTGTTTTTGTTACTTTTAAGGCGATCCATCCAGCGCGGGAGCAAAAAAAGGCAGTTTTCAAACTAAACTTTAGAGTCCAATATGGAGCATAAAATTTTGAAAACCATATAAAAGATGAACACTTATATAGTTATTATGATCTGTAAAAAAAAATTTAAAAAAAAAATTTGAATAAAAAATTGCAAGGAAAAAGTGCACTTTTCGTTTTTTTTCAATTAATATTAAAAAAATCATGTTTTTTTTTCAATAATAAAAATTCTTTTGAAAATTTGAAATGTGCGAAATTATTTGGCTAGGATCTAACAGCGCAACGTGTGTTTTTTAATTTTCATAATTTTAGGAAAGCGCACCATTTCAAATTTTCTTAATTTTAAAATCAAAAATTCTAAACAAACTGTAAATTAAACTTCAAATCCCTCCGAGTCCATCTTCTAATCGCAAACCGGTCGATTCATAATTTAGAACTAAAGAAGTAAACAGTAATTGAAATAAGCGGTTGGAGTTCCCTGAATTAGCAAAGCTTTCAACGATGGAAATATATTCGTAATATCGGGCAAAGCTCCGCCAAACACCGCGAGGTAATGGACGGCTCCCGCCCTCTGCCTGTACCCGTCACGTGACGGGCGGGAAATCACTCACAACCCTTCAATAATCGGGGAACAATGGAACTTTAACTTGTATTATCTAGTTGCAATGGAAAAATGCAAAGTCAATTTAACATGATTTAAATGTATATTATTAGTACTTATAATATTTAGCGTGTCGGTAAAGCTCGATGAAATGTCTTCATTTTAAATTACGATATATGTATAAATATTTGATAATGAAGCAAGTGAAAATGTTGAAGAGGCAAGAGGGAATCGACCGGGACCAAGAGGAAACCTTAGAGGAATTCGTTGCCAGCAGTAAGTCGTTTGTTTATTATTTTTATAGATATAATTTTTTCTATGCTCGCGTGTCTATAAATTACAACGTTTAGTAACAGATTACTATTAATGTAGTTACAGGAACACTGTATTTCATAATGTCTTTCCAATTTACTATTGATTTTTTTAAATGTCTATATAAAACGATTACATGATTAAAGTGTGCACATTTGTATTGAAATATAATTATTTTATAAATTAAGTAACAAATATCTATAATTTTTCAAAACCTTTTAAAAATGTAAAATTAATCATCAAAAAATGTACTCTCATACTAGACCTACTATATTTATATTATTAATAGATGCACCGATCTAAGATAAAATAGTAAATAAAATAACGTGAAATGTCTTTTGCGAAACAATTGGGTACTTTACATACTTTTTTCTTTTATCCGCACCTGATTGTGCATACTGCACTGAATCGTTACATCAATTCCAGTGCATCTTGATCATTTCTTGTCTGAAGGCAAGATGATCAGTCTTACGCTTCAGTGCCAGTAAAATACAATTACGAAACAAAATTATCAGCGGATCAAAAAATCGAATTCGGAACCTTAAATATTATGTTTTAATTGGATTGTTATTCAACTTCCTTAATAAAAGCATGCAAAGCAGATTAATCCATATGATTATCAAACAGAAGTACATAAAAAATATATAAATTGAGGATATAATCATCAGTTCAAATTTATCTTAATTTATGAAGTCTTTTATCCATAAAATAACGTTAAACGTCGGGAAACGACTGCGTGTTTAGAACAGTTAAGTTTTATCTACCATCATCCTAAAAATAAATTCTAAGGTCCTACCTATACTAAATTAAATTGACAAGTAAATTATAATACCTAACCTAAACTGAAAGGCATTATTGTTAGATGAATCAAACTTAACACAATCCACGGTTATGAAATACCTAATTTCATCTGAAATATAAAAATATGAATACCGAAATCCCGGTAATTTGGTTTGTTCAAAAGTCAAAATTAACTTAAAATCGAAAATTTTGTTTCTCTATCATACTGAATTAAAAATATTTTTATGTTTTTAGGGATTTTTAGGGCTATGTTTTATGTTGGACCGCCATCAGAAAATGAAGCAATTCTTTAATGTCACCTGATAAAATAAACCCCTTACTAAAACGGCGATTTTTCATCATTCTTAAAAGCGAGGGTTGGTAGTTGGTTAAGGCAAGAGAGCTTTGACCCGCTCGACGCTCGAGCCAATGAACTTTACAGAAACCCCATCAAGACGGCAAATCTAAGGGAATTCCGTGTTTCAGATGGAAACCACATTTTTTCATATCAATTCAAATTTGACGAGTTCACGAGCGTTTCTGCCTAGCGATTGTCACGAAACCCTCCTAACATGCTGAGATCTATATTTGTATATATTACGACTTTTAAATATTATGGCTTTTTTCGAGTGATTAAATAAAATATTCAGTCTGTTGCCTACAATATTTGGCATTTAAAGGTTACAAACCTACTAAAAATATTTAAATACTCGCAAATATTTTCGAAGGAGAATCGCGAATATGATTTTACACGCTTCAAATTTTGGGATGCGAACGAATCTACTGAATTAATTTGTTCAAAATACGATAAAACATAAAAACGGTTGCCATAAAAATATTATTTTACGAGGATTTATAATTTTGTTATACTTGTATTAAAAAAGGAAATGTAGAAAAATACAGCAGTCGGAAAAGCTTGTCGTACGTAATAGGTACCTACAACAGTAGGGGGATAATATTGAGGGAAGTTTTCTGTTCGAATAGCTTAAGGGAGGAGAAAACCAATACCCACGGGGTGCATGTATATTATTGTTTGAATTCCCTTCTGAATGATCCAACAAACTCTCTCCCATCAATTGACCTATATCGGAGTAAGTAAACCTATACTTTATTGATGACGATACTGCAACAAACTTTGAATTGATTCATCGCAGTCGTGTTCTCGATAGTTGAAATTGTTGTTGATTTTATAACACTCTTGGCACGAAAATGGCCAAAAGATCAGGGTTCATTAAAGTGGCATTTTATGTGTTTATTATTGATTTTCATAATCAAAATTCAAATCGAATGCACTTCAGTCTCAGAGGAAGAATTTAATTTCAGCTATTTATAACAATTATTATTCAGAATACCTACAGTTGATTTAAGTATTCGTCAAAATGCAATTAAAAAAACATATATTCGAAAACCATGCGACATGTCCTGCAATCATGACCTGGTCTATCGCTGGTTTCAATATTTTCATTGATTTTTGAGACACCTGTATATTACAAGCCAATGATGAAGTAAGAACGCAAACGAAATATGATCATATATTTTTTAAAAAAAAACAAAAAAAAAATATTATGACGGATCGGTGATTAGCGATTTCTTAAAATTGGATTGCATATTTCGAATTTTCATAATTATTACCAGGTTATAGAAGGCTATGTAAAGGAACTATTTGTAGCTTCGCGTTTTTAATAAGGGGTATTTTCCTCCATTCCCTCCTAATAAGCATAACATACCTATGTTTAAAGAAAGTTGTGAGGGGAAGCAATGTATAATGTAGATGGAAGGTAGCAATGCATAATATTTTTAGTGTATTTCCTTAGGTGGATAGTGAGCCGCCTACCACGGCGGCGAGACTTCTGAATCGATTTGCTTTTTGTAAAACTTTCTAACATTCGTTTATTTTCGAATGAGTTTGAACTGTAAAAACGAAATACCGCTGCTATCCCCATTAAATCTAACATAAAATAACTTTTTGCCAACTTGCGAAACAAAACCGTAAATAAAAGAATAATAACGTTTGTGGAATCTGAAATCGAAGTGAATAAGTTGACTGAAAAAATCTACCGTATTCGTGAAACTCGGATTGACTAAATTTCGGGTTTAGTTGGTGCAAATAGTTTGATACGTGAGGGTTCTTGAACGAAGGTTTACGTGGCTCAAGTACTTAGTAATACTGTGTTAGCACCCTAGGGAAGGTAATCAGTAATCAGATTATCACTCCTGACGCAAGTATTTGAACTATTGTTTATCGTCCTGATAAAGCTACCATAGCAATGTGCGTGAAGATAATGGAGATCCCGAGAGTTAAGGAACTGCAAGCTGCCCTGTTTCCTATTTGCTACAAAGGTGATAACATCAAGTTACTCTGTTTTGTTGATAATATCGCTAACTTAACTAAACAACAAACCATTCGAGACCTACTATAGTATCTAAAAGCGAACTAAATTAATTTTTATAAATCGATTACCAGTGATGTGTTATTAAATGAAGTTTATTATTAGTGATCAGAAGATAAACGCTGTGTATAGTAAAGTGTGATAATGTCTCTGTATAGGTGCTCATTTATTCCGTTATACGCAAAACAAGGACTGCTTTACTATATTTAAGTAAATTCTATTTATTTAAACTTTATAACACAACAATGATTACCTCATCTGAATTATATCAAATTTCCCACTCTTAGAAAATAATAATAATTCAATCACGGAAGCCAATATACAATGCAAAAATTACACATTTGTAACTGTTTGTAACTGCTAGTTAAGATTATAAATTACTATTTTTTTATATTCACTACCCATGGAAAAATACTTAACTACTTACATTTCAAAAAATAAACATAAACAAAAAAATTGTTTAAAAATATAAATTTGACATCTTGACGTAAACAATAATTTTTGAGCTTTGAGATAATCTATCTAGATAACACAGTATACATTAATAAAACGACCAAAACAATTATTCGACTGACAGGGGTATTAAATACTCACAAGGTACAAATGGTAGCAAGTTGGTAAAGTTGGATACAGAGATAATATAAATAAATACGAACATACTTATTAAGATTACGACTTTGGACTACCTACTTGGAATAGTTTAAGTCAATAGAAAGATATTATATTACTATCAGTAACTCTAATAATATTCAGTCTGTAATAAGTAATATCATATTCAGACGTTTCATGAAAGTTTTAATTCCTCGACTTCCTAACGCGTATTATTTTCACCGGATCGCATAGTACGTAAGAACCAAAGAAAACTATTATTATTATTATTATTATGGATAATTTATATCGCGCCGTTTTCGTATAAATATTCCTCAAGGGCGCTTCAAATATTGAATGAAATGGGAAATATAAAGTGAATGAAAACTCAATTTCTGAGTAGAAAATACAATTATCAAAATTAATCAAAAGATTTAGAGAACAAATGGGTCTTAAGTTTCTTTCGAAACATCACTTCACTCTCACAGTTGCGCACTTCTGGTGGGAGAGCATTCCGAGCCACCCGCAACCGCAAAACCGCGCTCCCCAAATATTAGAAACTATTTCATTTTCTACTACAAATATTTCTGTGTACAAGTAAATTAAGCCTCGTTGAACAATTTGTACCAAAAACACGTGAAATCGTACAATGTTTCTTCATTTTATAATTATACTTTGTTCGTAACCTTCAAAAGGTAGGTACTTAGATAAAATTTTTAGAAAAAGTATACTTAAGGGTTTTATTAGTTTCCATTATAAAATAAATAATATCGACTGAAGATTTCTCGACGGCCTTGTATAATATATTATCCATTTAAATCTAAGGTAACAAGGCATTATATTGCTTCAAAAAATTATTTCAGAGAAGTGGAATTCCATGGGTACTTGAAAACTACTACCGTGCCAAGTGGTTGCCTAGTGACCCACTACGTCACTCATACGTCATCACTAGGCATCTACGTGATTACTAGACATCTACGTCACACTTTGGAGTCTTTCATTATTTGATAATTAGTGGTGTGAAATTTTTAGAAGATTTGTATGGAAACGTCCCTTCTAGTGAATTTTGTGCGTTTGATGTTTTCAGGCGCCTATATAAGCAGTTACCTGGAGACGGCTATCAAGAGTAACCAGATAGAGATTAACACCGACTCTAAGACATTCAGGACTATTGCCAAACTCAAGGAACCGAGGGACCTATTCGCGCTCCCTAGAGAACTGGACAGCCAACAGCAATCGGCGAGATGGCCGACGGAATGCCTCATGTTATGCCATGTGTATGTTGTGTTGTGGTATGTGTGTGGAGTGTGGTGCACGTGTTGGGAAATCTGAATATTGAAACGCAGGAGACGATAAGTAAAGAGAAAAATGAAAACTGAATACTTTACTATAGTATATTCCGCTCGAGGACGCGCGTGAAACTAATGAACCAGACCTTAATTCGATCGTTCAAATGGTTAACTTTTCAGTATGTAACAAATAATGTAGTCATTAGGAGGAAAACGCTACAAAATCCTTGGAAATGGATGATGGAAAAAGTTATTCAATAAAATTAAAGAACTGTAATTTGTGTTTTTTGTATAGATTATAAAAATCAATTTTGTGCTAAAATTAAAAAAGTAGGGTAGGGTTATGGAGTCAGTAATTTTCTCCGACTCCGATAGAAAAAAAACGGAAAACTCTGAACTCTGACTCTGATCTCTCTTTTATTTTGTTTCGACTTTGACTCATGATGAAATTTTTATTTCGGATTCATTTTTTTCTAAACATTCTGACAGAGAGAGCTAGTTCCTTTTAAGTTTCATAATATTCTCTAAGATTCCGTTGCAGGTGTGTGATTTTAATTTAAATGTATATGGTGTATGTGTTATTTATGTGATTGATGTATTCAATGTGT
The DNA here is from genome assembly GCA_022494985.1 of Micrasema minimum. Taxonomy (NCBI): domain Eukaryota; kingdom Metazoa; phylum Arthropoda; class Insecta; order Trichoptera; family Brachycentridae; genus Micrasema; species Micrasema minimum. The sequence continues at coordinate 8,776 of JAGVSP010004301.1, forward strand.
TATTGAAACAATGTAAGATAATATATTCATTATAAAAATTGTTAAATGTTTTCCTTGGCACGGGATATTCCAGTGAGGGAACATTATCATTATATCTTTTGAAAATTTAAAAGAACCAATAAATAAATAAATACTAGAAGTCATAGTCGAACACAGAACTATGTAATTGTACCTTCATGAAGTTTTAAACAAGTAAATAAATAAACGTTGAATTTTCAACAATTTTGAAAGCCATACCTGGCTTCTATCACGTAGTTGACGATAGCTAAAATGAAATTTTTAAAGCAACCAAGACCGAATGAAAAGCTATAAGTTGCTTTTCAATAGATGCCAACCGCACAATAAAATATCGGTACAAGGCTGTATACAGGCACTATTCACGGAAGACGTTTCATTTTTACCCCTCAAAATCAAATACAATACAAAGTTAAAAATAGTTCCAACTTGATAACGAACACGTACCAATGTCGTAGGTTCTGTATTCTGTTAGTCTTTCAGTTGGGAATTTTTAAAAGACTTCTCTGATAAAATTTATAAATAGTTTTTTTTAAATAAAAAAAGAAACACTTAAGTCCTTATGACATACTCAAATATTTAGATTTTGGGGCTGCTTTCAAACAGTCAGAAATAACTTAAATAATTACACACTTAGCATTTATTTTTTTTAAGTTTTTATATTTACCAAAACTACTAAAATATAGTTAATTATCGTAATTGTAATTAAATAATGTTTAAAATAAATATTTACCTGCAATAAAATATTATGAATCCGTGTTTCGTGTCAGTTAAAATTATATCTACATATGATTAAATTTAAAAGACAAAAAGTGTAACTACTATACCTACTAAAAATATTTTTGACGAAAATCTGAAAAGAGAAAAATAAAAAAATGGTCATAAGTTTAGGAGAATTTCAAGAAAGCTTTTAGAGATTTAAGGCGTGAAAAAGGAACCTAAATGGACCGTTTGTTTTAAATTACCGAATAACAAAAAATTACAATGAAGAAAAAAAAATAAGGCGTTTCGTTAGACTTTATCAAGGCGTAAAATTATATTAAACTAAAAAAAATTACTCCCTTAGGTCCTAGAAGAACGCGTAAATCACATCGAATACTGTCCTCCCATCCCAGAGTGCTACTATACCCGCACAGGGCGCGAGCTCCAACCCAAGCCCGTGGGGGAAGAGTCCGGTACCGTCATGTTCCAGTACTACCCCATGAGCGCGGTCAACTACGTGAGTAGCCAGTCTTCTAATAATAATACTGTCCTCCCACCCAGAGTGCTACTATACCCGCACAGGGCGCGAGCTCCAACCCAAGCCCGTGGGGGAAGAGTCCGATACCGTCATGTTCCAGTACTACCCCATGAGCGCAGTAAACTACGTGAGTAGCCAGTCTTCTAATAATAATACTGTCCGCACCGCGAGCTCCCACCCAGAGTGCTACTATACCCGCACAGGGCGCGAGCTCCAACCCAAGCCCGTGGGGGAACCCAAGTCCGGTACCGTCATGTTCCAGTACTACCCCATGAGCGCGGTCAACTACGTGAGTAGCCAGTCTTCTAATAATAATACTGTCCTCCCATCCCAGAGTGCTACTATACCCGCACAGGGCGCGAGCTCCAACCCAAGCCCGTGGGGGAAGAGTCCGATACCGTCATGTTCCAGTACTACCCCATGAGCGCGGTCAACTACGTGAGTAGCCAGTCTTCTAATAATAATACTGTCCTCCCATCCCAGAGTGCTACTATACCCGCACAGGGCGCGAGCTCCAACCCAAGCCCGTGGGGGAAGAGTCCGGTACCGTCATGTTCCAGTACTACCCCATGAGCGCGGTCAACTACGTGAGTAGCCAGTCTTCTAATAATAATACTGTCCTCCCATCCCAGAGTGCTACTATACCCGCACAGGGCGCGAGCTCCAACCCAAGCCCGTGGGGGAAGAGTCCGGTACCGTCATGTTCCAGTACTACCCCATGAGCGCGGTCAACTACGTGAGTAGCCAGTCTTCTAATAATAATACTGTCCTCCCATCCCAGAGTGCTACTATACCCACAAAGGGCGCGAGCTCCAACCCAAGCCCGTGGGGGAAGAGTCCGGTACCGTCATGTTCCAGTACTACCCCATGAGCGCGGTCAACTACGTGAGTAGCCAGTCTTCTAATAATAATACTGTCCTCCCATCCCAGAGTGCTACTATACCCGCACAGGGCGCGAGCTCCAACCCAAGCCCGTGGGGGAAGAGTCCGATACCGTCATGTTCCAGTACTACCCCATGAGCGCGGTCAACTACGTGAGTAGCCAGTCTTCTAAATAATAATACTGTCCTCCCATCCCAGAGTGCTACTATACCGCACAGGGCGCGAGCTCCAACCCAAGCCCGTGGGGAAGAGTCCGGTACCGTCATGTTCCAGTACTACCCCATGAGCGCGGTCAACTACGTGAGTAGCCAGCCAGTCTTCTAATAATAATACTGTCCTCCCATCCCAGAGTGCTACTATACCCGCACAGGGCGCGAGCTCCACCCGCCCGAGCGGTCCATGTTCCCTACCCCATGAGCGCGGGGAGTAAGAGTCCCAGAGTGCTACTACCGTCAGTGTACCGTCATGTTCCAGTACTACCACATGAGCGCGGTCAACTACGTGAGTAGCCAGTCTTCTAATAACAATACTGTCAATAAGCACTACCTATCAATTGCGTAAATAACATGCCTAATAGGGGAAAATTACGTTTTTTTTTATTTCACAAATATTAAAATAATTGATTAGTCATAAAAATACTTTCCTATAATTTTTTTTTTCTTTTCTTAATTTTTAGTAGGTTAAAAAATATTTTGAAGTTTTCAATTTCAAATTACCGCGAAAACACTAGTCCGCACTGACCACACTTTTTTTACGTCACTATCCATGTAGCCCTTGACCTTTATTATGAAACAAAAAATGCGAAACATCGGAGCGAGACCGAATTATGACGTCAAGGGGGCCACGACAAACCGACGCGCGACGCTCCCAACGTATACTGTCGAATCTGAAAAAGGGCGATTTTCGTTTCGTCGAACAGTGTTGCGTTTTTGTGAACGGGTATTTTTCAACAATTTTGTTTCGAGAATTTTGAATGAAAACATTGTTTTACAACATCCATATTGATTTTAATATTAATACTAATATTTCTAAATCAATTTTACATATTTTCATCGGTTTCCGTAATACGTGATATTTCCCTATTATTGTGAGATAACGGTTAATTTCATGCCACTAATTTCACAATGAAATTTCAGCTGAATAGAATGGATAAATACTATGTTGTCAGTTGTCATGTAGGTGTATCACATTCCAAAATAATATCTATGCGGAAATGACGAAGCTACAAAAAAACATGACTTTGTTCCAGTTCAGTCGCTCCAGCGTTGGTGGAAGTCGCTTCTTCCTGTCAGCATGCTCAGCCGTCAAGATAACTAGCACATACTACGAACTACACCTGAGGACTGATCTCTACACTAACAGGCACATGCAATGGTTTTACTTCAGAGTGACCAACACACGAAAGGACGTTGTTTATAGGTTTGTCATATTACTAAATCATTCAAGTTCAATTTTTCAGTCATGATGCTGAACTTCCTAACTGCTACGGGACCTTGAATAATAATACTTAGATATACAGTCAAATATACTATTTCAGATTTTCAATAGTTAATTTATCCAAGGCGAAAGTTTATACAATGAAGGGATGAGACCACTTTTGTATTCTAAAAAAGATGCCGAAACGCAGTCCGTTGGATGGAGGCGTTGTGCTGAAAACATTTCTTACTACAAAAATGACCCTACGTAAGTTACTCCAACTTGTACAATGTACCGAGGATAATTTGTTCATGTTACTATTTGTATAACATTTTATTTTTGAAATTCCATATTAAAGGTGCGAAGAAGAAGAACAGTTTCCGAGCTATACCTTGACTTTTAATATAGAATTCCCGAACGATAGAGATGAAGTATATTTAGCTCACTGTTATCCTTACACCTACACTGATCTACAAGACTACCTGTGCAAGTTACAAAATCATCCCATCAAATCCACATTCACCAAACTAAGACTTCTGTGCAGAACACTAGCTGGGAATAATGTTTACTATCTCACTGTCACAGCTCCCCCAAATGAAAATGAACCAAAGGTAGGATGATACATAATAAAATCTACTACTTTTGTAGCCTAAATTTAAAATGCATTAAAATACTTATTAATAATATTATCTGTTATAGAAAAAGAAAGCAATTATAATAACTGCAAGAGTTCATCCAGGGGAAACACCTTCGTCGTGGATGATGAAAGGATTTATGGATTTTTTAACTGGCGATTCTAACCAAGCAAGAGAACTGAGAGAAAAATTTATTTTTAAACTTATTCCAATGCTAAACCCAGACGGAGTAAGAATTTTTCTATTGTTCCAAATATTTTGATCTTTACCATATAAAATAGAAACAATACAGAATGTAAAAATTCTTTTAGGTTATTGTAGGAAATAACCGATGCTCTTTAACTGGAAGAGATCTAAATAGACAATACAGAACTGTAATCAGAGAGACTTATCCGTCTATTTGGCATACAAAATTAATGATTAGGAGGTAACTTTTACAACACATCAATATATTTATTCATTATATATATCAAAAAGATTAAGGAATTATATTCTGTTATAAATATAAATTCAATTTACTCGTAGGTTGATTGAGGAATGTGGAGTTGTAATGTATTGTGATTTACATGCACATTCTAGAAAGCATAATGTTTTTATATATGGATGTGAAAACAGAAGAGGATTGGATAAGAGACTTCACGAACAGGTCTTCCCGCTAATGCTACACAAGAACTGTGCAGATAAGGTACCAAAATAAACTAAAATGAATTATTTAGTGTTTTATTCCATTTTAAAAACAATAAATAGATAATGAACATTTTCAGTTTTCATTTGAAAGCTGTAAGTTTAGAATACAGCGTAGTAAGGAGGGGGACGGTCGAGTGGTGGTGTGGATGATGGGTGTAGCCAACAGTTATACTATGGAGGCGTCGTTCGGGGGCTCGGAACTTGGGGGGGGCGCGTGGCCACGCATTTCACCACACAAGACTACGAGGGCCTCGGCCGGGCCTTCTGCGAGACTCTACTGGACTTCTGTGATGAAAACCCAAACAAAGAAAGACTGAGGAACAAAATTATTAACCGATTATTACAAGAAGGCTCTAGTGCTGACGAACCAACCAACATCGACCTGTCGGACTATTCTAGGTGATTAACTAATTCATATCCCAATCATTTTCTTTTCCAAAATCTTTCTAGCCTACTTATAAAAATCTACGGTTTGTTCAACAGTGATGAAGGTGATACTTCAAGCAGCAGCTCAGAAAATGAATCAAGAATGAAAGGGGAAAATCGAGCTTCAAGTAATTTTCATGTTCCACCCCCATCTCCTGTTCTACCGCACGGAATCACAAAATCAAAAAGGGTATTTTTATTTCTACAATAAATAAACCTAGTTGCAGGACATCTCGCTAGATTTCGATTAATAAAAGGAATATTTTTTTAGACGCTGAAAAAAAATCGTCCTAAACTAGAAACTATCAAACTTAATCCACCACGAGAAATTCTACCAGTAAGTGTTTATTTATTTATATTTTTATTGTTGTACACACAGTGCTATGTTTAGTACAATTAACAGAATTTTCAAATTAAGGAACATATAGAACATAACACCAATTACGTGGACAACACAATGTACAAGACAAATTTCTAAAGACGTGAAGTGGTTAAGTTATGTCATGTGTATGTGTGTTGTTGAATGTGTGTGTGGAGTGTGTGTGTGTGTTGGGAAATCTGAATAATTAAACGCAGGAGAGGATAAGTAAAGAGAAAGAGGATACCGCCTTCCTGGCAGACCGTCGACGTCGGTATGTTCGGGGGAGCTGATAGATGCGGGCCTGACGTGGGAGGTGGCGGTTTATAGAACTGAAAATATTTTGCAAAGTCGAGATTGCCAAATCATTCATATAACTGTTTGCTTTCACTTAGATATTTCGAACCACAATAGATTTGACTACTGATCAAGGTAGTGATATTGGAGAGTTTTCATCAGATATTGACACAGCTGACGAATCCAGTCCGGTAAGAAGGATCCACAAACAATTCGTATGTTCGGGGGAGCTGATAGATGCGGGCCTGACGTGGGAGGTGGCGGTTTATAGAACTGAAAATATTTTGCAAAGTCGAGATTGCCAAATCATTCATATAACTGTTTGCTTTCACTTAGATATTTCGAACCACAATAGATTTGACTACTGATCAAGGTAGTGATATTGGAGAGTTTTCATCAGATATTGACACAGCTGACGAATCCAGTCCGGTAAGAAGGATCCACAAACAATTCAGATCATCGGGAAAGTCAAAATCGCAGCACAAGAAACGAATGCCACCAGAGCTTAAAGTTACTCCAGCACAGGTATGTTGTTAGATGATAATTTTACTTCATTTCAACCTAAATAAAATGAGATTATAACAACTTTTTTTCCTACACCACGCTCTCGGTATGCTGTGAATTTATAACCATTAAAAGTTAATGACAATGTCTAATTTTTTAGCCACTGGAATCCCCCGATCCTTCCGACAAAGAAAAATATTCTACAAGTCCAATGAGAAGTCGACCGAGACCGTTGACATCTTTTACTGAAATCACTGACAATGCAAAATCAAAATCTCCAGCATGGCATCAATTCCGTTGCTTCCCGCCAATAAAGTACTAATATACATATATGTATTTTTTCAAAATTTTATTTCAAATAAATTAGGTAGCCAGTATTACTACTGTTTTGGTATCGTAAAAAATGTCTTAGTCTTTAGTATGGTTCCACTAAAGACTTCGGTTTCAAAATGACCTAGTAATTACTTTATATGCATTCTGCATACTTTCGGTTGTAATTTTAAAATCGATACCTACTACTAACTATATAAACTTTTTATTTAACTTTAAAAATCCTTATAAAAATTCAGATACGTAGTTAATTATTAAAAGTAACCTACAAATTAAAAAATATGTATTTACCTTCAACGTCTTTTGCAGAAGTATTTCTGAAGCAAGGGTGTCACGGCGGTTACAACCATCAGAGCTGCAAATAAAATTATCAACCTTAAAGAAGAATATTTGGACAGGAGTACAGTCGGATGTTCCTAACTCTTATTTACCACTTTCCTGGGGAATCTCTAATCTTGCTATGAGCAATTATTCAGTAGACAGTGAATCTCTCCTGAGGTGAGCTCACAAGCCAGTCTACCTATTTACATGCTGATCATACATTTTACATTTTATATGTTATTTAATCGATTGCCTTCAAACCTAATTTCAAGGTTTATTTTTCTTGCAAAACTGTTATGCCTCTAACTCAGCGAGAATATATTAGAACTTTAAAAACATTAATTACATAAGATATCCTTCCAATCACCTATTTCAATACAATGTGTTCAAAGTAAAACTATAATATCAATGCTTCAAAAATTTTTTTTTTTTTTTAACTTAATAATAACGTATTACAGGTCTTGTTCGAAGAAATTAGAGGCTATAGAAAGCAGTTACACGACAAAAGAAATACGGAAAGATGAAGTAAAATCCAAGAAATCAAAATCCAAAATAAAAATGAAGTTATCAGATGTTGTAAATGAATATTTAACACAAGATAGTCAGAGTATTTCAAGGCCATGGAAAAAGAAACATAGGTATTTTTTAAAAAGTATTTTATTTTAACAACATAATAATTTAAGTTTATACAGATTCAGCTAAACTAATGCTTATTAGCTATAAAATAAAAACTAATGAACTTCACTGAAACCTAAACTTCAATTTTTTTATTCATATCTGTATATAATACCATTATTTACTCATTTGCTGCAATACACAAATTATAATAGAAATATTGAAGTTTTTAAGTTCATTGCTTCTTTTTTTTATATATAGCTCCTCAAAACCATCAGAACATAGATGTAGATAGTTAAGTTCATGCACTTATGATGGATATTGTAATACCTGGAATAAAACCAAATATTGTGTACATACATTTCTGTATGTCTGTATTCTAGGTATTTTGTTTTCCATAAACTATGGAAATGCTTTTTGTAATTATATGCAATTACTTTTGTTGCATTTTGTAGTAAAGAAACTTGTTTTTTATGAAAATTTAATTAAGAATATTTGCTTTCTACAGAACGGCCATAACTAAAGCAAGAGCCTAAACTCCAGTGTTTGCAATAATCGATACAAGAAAAACAAACGAATCCTTTTCAATCTACTGACTCTTTATTGGGAAAATTTCAAAAAAAAAAAAA
>JAGVSP010004302.1:0-34464 GCA_022494985.1 Micrasema minimum
GGCAACCCAAATATTGAGAAAAGCAGTCGACGTAATAAAAAATCCGACAAGCGCGATGATTTTGACGTTTGACGTACGGCCGCGATATCGCGTGCATCGGCTCCGCTCGGCTCAGATCGGCAATGCTCGGCTCGGCGAACATGGTATTGAACGAATGTCATTGTGAACGGTCAAATCGTTGGCGTTAGCACGTGGTTAGCACGTTTTTAACTACGTCGATAGTTATCTGTGATTGAGCTACTGGGACGTTCTAATTCATGGTCCGGTGCTCTTTTACCGAACTTAACGATCGATTACTCTTATGCGGGTTCCATTCATTACGAAATATTTATTCCATTGTGATTTATCCCATTAAAATATTGTACATTTAACTTACTTAAATCTGGTACGTACGGTAATTTTGGTTTGTTTTTATTTTCAACTGCTACTAGTAGGTACTATATATTTATTCCCTTATCTGCACCTCGTGTTGCATAGGGAACTGCATTGAAACTCCACGAACAATGTATCTTAATAATCGGCTATATGAAGGTACGTCCTCAGTCTTACGCTTCAGGGCCAGTCCAAGGTATCAATGTTGAATATTTTTAAGTGAATATTTTCAACAGCGCTATCTTCTTCATGGTTTCAGGCTCATGTTCAACATTTTTTCAGTTTTCAGCAAAAATTTGAAAACATAAAAGGATAGGTTTCTGTTCCACGCGGGAGGTTGTTAAAAATACTAAAAAATAACACGGAATCTAACCCGGGGCCTACAGAATCGCTCCACTGCCGCTGCGGTAAACTTTAACCGCCATATTTGTATGACGTCATAACCGCTGACTTGGGTAGGTACTTTGGTGCGGTCAATTTGAATAAAAATTTTAGAGGCATTTCATTAGTACCTACCGTGGAGGATTAACAAATAAATACTGGGTACCTACGTACCTACGTACCCTACGTACCTACATACATAATGTACGAAATCACTTGATTTTTTCTCATTTAGATTTGTTCAATGAGATATTTGAATGTACATTGAATTTTATATCTCTACAGAGATGAAGTGGATTTTTTTAATTCGGGAATATAGATATTCAGACTTTACGGGGCTTATAACCTGGTGGCAACCTGACGAAATACAGCATTTTCCATTTCGCTTATTAGCGAATATCTACAGTGCTTTATTAAGTGGCCACTTAACCCAGCCAGCTTAACTCTTCGCTTATTTTTTTTCTATTATTTAACCAACTCAACAGGCCAGGAGGCCCAATTACAGAGGGGAACAACATCACAAACACCCAGGCTTGAAAAAAATCACTTTTTATTTTTGTGTTCTCACCGGGAATCGAACCCGGAACCTCCGTATCGTGAGTCCAGCGTCTTAGCCATTGCGCTACGGAGGCCGCCAATGAATATAGAAAAGTAATCGCACCCATCGCCTTGTGATTTTTCATTATAATTTTTTAGCCAGTTTAAAAAAAAACTAATTTGAATAGCATCCATACTGAATGTAACGTACTTTTTTTATTTTACCAAAATCGAGACAGTCACCCTGGCTGCTCATACGTTATCGCAAAGGGTGAGACCAGACGAGAAGGAAGAACCCTCTCAGATACATGGCGCCAGCAACGGATGGGCGAACTCTTAACTTGGAAACAAAACGCCTTTTTGTATGTAGCATACAACTTTACAAGAAACTTGTACAGTGACATTTTAAATAAATGTATAAATCTATGATGGTCAGTGCCTGAAACCTTGTATAATTATATTCAAGGTAGATACCTTTTTTATTTAGTGGCAGCTGTTTCGCCTTGTCAGGGCATTTTCAAATCGAGTTCGTATTTAATAACATACGTAATGACGTTAAAGTTTTTGTACAATAGAGAAAAGTATTTCATGTCATATCCCTGTTTATTAAGTGGCCACTTAACCCAGCCAATGACAGGTAATAAGCCCTGTAAACGCTCGAATATCCATATTCCTGAATTTGAAAAAACTCTACCTCATCTCTGTAGGGATATAAAATGAAATATATACCTACTCCCGTTCTGGGATAAAATCCAGATTTGTGTACAAGTACTTGAACACCCCCAAAATGTTGTACGGAAAAGTATTTTTAAAAAAAAGGTGCTCAGCATAAATAATCCATCCAGATCGAATTCAGCACTTTGTATGGAAAATCGTAGCCATTGAATTAATTTTTTTTTATATATTTTAAAAAATAAAATAAATAATATCACATTAAATGCCAATCCGTTAGGGTTTTGAAGCTTGTTGATTGGCTTTAAGAAAACGTATTTACGTGTTACGCAAACGCTGTTGAATTATTTCAATTTGGAGTTTTTAAAAATATTTATTTATTTAAAGCTTAATATACAATAATTATACAAAATAATCATAACGCTATACCTCACCAATAAAAAAGTCAAGCTGTTTGCCCTATGCGCCATTAAGTGCGAACAGGACAAAGCAGTAATTTTAAAAAATTGCTAGATGAGTAGGAAATTTCGATGATCAATGAACCTTTCTCCTATGTTTTTTTTACACTGTTAGATTTTTTCTGTTGTGGTTTTAGTTGTTATTTTTTATTAAACCAGAGATAGTATTCCTAGAAATTTGTGTTCTGCAAACAGTCTTAAATAATATCTTACCAAACAAACAAACAACCAACAGTAGCAAAACAAACTTTTTTGTAGAAAAATATGTAAATAAGTAAAAATGCGAGAGCGAAAATGTAGTAATTGCATAGACACCCGACTGAAAACGTAGAAAATAATGGAACTTTTCCTCATTTTAAAGTACCAAGAGATTGAAGAACATTCCGGAGTTCCACAAGATGTATTGTACACAGATAATAATGAGAGTTGCGTGTTGAAATTTTATTTCTCTTGCCTAACTTTGGATCAAAGCCAACTCTGAACTGAACTGTGGAACTCATATTTTGGGTTGACAGTCGTATTAATCATAAGGAACCTTCGCGAAAAAGGGGGCCATCTTCTGTTTGTTTCCAACAATAGTTAGTTGAAAGATAATATGGTTAAGATGCTTAAATTCTTGGTAAATCCTGAAAGAAAATGTTCGCACTTAGGGCGGTCGTTTAAACAGTGGTATAAGGTTAAAAGTATACAGTAAAAAAAAACGATGTAAAAAAAACCCGTTTATACACGGGAGTAACAAAACTCGTAGTACAACCCGAAAACTGGTGAATCTTCATCATATTTGGAGTCGAATATGTTATTTGAATTTTGAATCTGATCTTGAAAAAAAAAGCTTTTCGTACGTATAGCAGATTAAATAAAATTGCACTAATTCCTATTAAAATGCGGTTTTTTAATTTGTTTTCTTTATGGATAGTATTATTTTGACTAAATAAATGATATTTGATAACAATTTGCAAAAATTTGTCGAAACAAAAAGTTTTTTAAAAATGTTGCTGGACAGCCTCAATTTAAAAAAGTTACTTCAATTCGTGAAATTCCGTACACAATTCAATAGATAAAAAATAACGGGAAGCCGTTTATTTTGGCATTGGTTTTTATCTTATATATATATATGATCAATAGGGTTCTTCGATAGCATGAATATCCAAACTTTATAAATATTTAAAGTATATTTTTACAATTCCAACGATATAAAACACAATGATCTAAAATTTTTTTTTCATTTATAAATTTTATATTTAAAAACACGAAAATACGAATGATTTTTAACGCCCGTTATTGGCTAATGACGTCATTCCCGTCCACCGTGAAAGGCGTGAAATTCATTCCGTAGTGAGCGCCTATATTGCTGTGACGTCACAGCGCATGCGCGCCAAATGGAGGATTTTGCGAGCGATTTGAAAAAGTGCTATTTCAAACCGCGCTAGAAAATTCATATGACATCGTAAATTTTTTAAAAAAATTCCCTTGATATTGTAATTATTCAATCAATTTTTTTAAATAAAAAATAAAAAATCGGGAAGAACCCAATTCCATCAAGTCAAATAACATCACCTATTTGACTCGCAGTATTCGATTTGACATCGAAAACACAAATTTTGATACGCCTCTTAATGCCCGCTGTATACGGGACAGTTTCTTGTTCAGAAAACTGTGCAGTCTGTCAAACTTCTGTCAAAAGACACGCTAAATAATTGTATTTTTAAAACGCGATTGTAATATATTATCGTATGTTTGCTCTCAGGAAATTGTATATTTAGCTAATAATGTAAATATGTTATTGGTTTTTTACGTATTTAAAAAACCAATGTCTACTTAAACGTTTACATAAAAAACATTAACTGTTCATGTCAGCTTAAATCTGACATAAGCACGCAGTTTTTTAAACAGTTTTCGTTGTATACGGGACCGTTTTCAGACTGCATAGAAAACTGCGCAGAAAACTGTCCCGTATATAGCGGGCTCAAGCCTTTTTTAAAAGGTTTAACTCTTAAATAGTTGAAATTCGTCAATCATCTCGTATGTAGGTTACCACGTGGCTGACGTAGTTACGATGATCCTGCCGGGTTGGGGTAGGGGGTTGGGGGTGGGGGCGCTATATTTAGCCTCCACATGCTCAGCGTGGCGTATTGATCCGGTGCGCATGCGGCAGACTCTATATTTAGCACTGCACGCAGTACTACGGGCCTACTCCCACGGACAGTGCAGTGCCGGGGGATGCAGCCACCCTCCACGTGGTTACTGCATTGAGAAAAATACTCGCACCACGAATGCCATACTGCATTATAGTCTAAAAAACATAGCTTGACTAGAATGCCAGGCCATACTCTATGAAATATTTTGGTGAAGAATCGACGTGAATACGTGCATTATAGTCTGTGAAACATAGCTTGACTACGAAAATGCCATACTGCATTATAGTCTAAAAAAACGCTTGACTAGAATGCCATACTGCATTATAGTGTGTGAAACATAGCTTGACTAGAATGCCATACTGCATTATAGTCTGTGAAACATAGCTTGACTAGAATGCCATACTGCATTATAGTCTAAAAAACATAGCTTGACTAGAATGCCATACTGCATTATAGTCTGTGAAACATAGCTTGACTAGAATGCCATACTGCATTATAGTCTGTGAAACATAGCTTGACTAGAATGCCATACTGCATTATAGTCTGTGAAACATAGCTTGACTAGAATGCCATACTGCATTATAGTCTGTGAAACATAGCTTGACTAGAATGCCATACTGCATTATAGTCTGTGAAACATAGCTTGACTAGAATGACAGGTGTCAAACTATATTAATTATTTTGGTTTTAACTTTCGACGCGATAACGTCTAATAAATCGATGAACGCCGGCTGCATACACGAAAAAGCATGACGCATTGTCACGTTCCGCCTGAGCCGAGTGTGCAAGCGAGAGCGCGGAACAAGCGATAGAGAGTTAGCTTTGCTTTAATTTCGGTTTGTGACGCATCTATCTCTTTTCCACTCCAATGCGTCCAATGCGTCCGAGTAGAAGGATGGAAGACAGCAGCAGCACACAAGAAGAAAAAACAAAAAAAAAGATAATTTATGGAAAAAATTGTAATTATCAATTAATTTCTGCTTTGTATTATACAAAATAATGATAATTCAGTAATAATAATTCATTTCAATTCATTAAAGTATGTTTTTTTTTCATCAATGTTTTCTTATGACGTTATCACGTAAAATTATCGTCCGTAAACCGACTTTACAGACAACCAAATTTTTTTTTGTGAAAATGAAATAGTTAGCTTTGACTTTAAACGACACAAAAATACGTCATGGAACTTCGCAGTGTTTTTGGACTATTTTAAATTGGCTATACATGGAGTAACAAAACTCGTAGTACAACCCGAAAACTAGTGAATCTACATTATATTTTTAGTCGAATGTGTAATATGACTTTTGAATCTGAGCATCAAATTATTTTTTTCATATTTCATGATAACCAAACTTACTTTTTATCGACAACACTTGACCATTTTTTTCTGATTCAAATAACTTATGTAAGACGTTTGCACCACCAAAAATATATAGACTTAAGAAACATGTACTAAGCATTTATTTTTTGAATTAATGCCATCTAAAATTATTCCAATTACACAAAAAATGCACAACTTATTTAATTTCAATCATTTTATGACTTAAGCCCTTTTGCCGATCACGGAAGATCTATTCTCGACTCGTAACTTCCGGTTGCTAGTTTGGCGGGAAACACAAAGAAAAAAACGAGAAGGCAAAGTTTTCACGTTCGATTCACTGTTTTATCATTTTCCCAGCGGATCCTTATGTAGCCAGAATATATCCCAGTTGGAAGCTTGGCATAGCAGGTACCTGGAATCCAATCACTAGCCGATATGCTTAAAGTCCAAAGCATTGCCATAAAAAACTTTATGTTAAAAAAGTTCAAAAAAGCTCAAAAGTTTAAATCTGGCAAAAACCTTTAAAGATTTTATCCCTGGAGGCTTACGCTCGAGCTGTTCAACTTTAGAATCAATTTGATTACATTATTATTTAACATTTTGGTCGTGTTCAAATACTTGCTACAAAAATATGGATTTTATCCCAAGACGGGAGTAGGTATATATTTTTTATTTTATATCCCTACAGAGATGAGGTACAATTTTTTCAAAATTAGGAATATCGATATTCGAGCGTTTACAGGGCTTATGACCTGTCATTGGCTGGGTTAAGTGATCACTTTATGTACTACAACATTCCCCATTCCGCTTATTAGCGAATATCGACACCAGGTAACATTTTTTATTTTGTATATATTATGTTGCGAATCGAACACACCCAAAATGTGTAAAGTAACTATATAAGTAAAATAAATTGCAAAGTCATCTGCAGGCGATTACTTGTACTTTATTTAACATGTCAGAAGAGTCTTAATTACAAAATGAAGTAATTTGCCAATAAAATACTTAACTTCAATATCAATGCATAGATGGAGCATTCAACTCGCTGGAGGATGATTCTCGATTTGTAACATATATACAGAATCAAAAATGTTACCTGGTGTGGATATTCGCTAATAAGCGGATTGAGGAATGCTGTAGTACATAAAGTGATCACTTAACCCAGTCAATGACAAGTCATAAGCCCTGTAAACGCTCGAATATCCATATTCCTGAATTTGAAAAAATTCTACCCCATCTCTGTAGGGATATAAAATAAAAAAATAAATTATTTATTTTTACTTCGTAAATGTGATCGATTCACACAGCTTTTGGTATTCTAACGCACTGCCCTATGCATTATTGTAGTGTTTTTTATGTTTATTTGTAAAAATATTTAAATAACAATTTTTTACACGTTCACATCGCACTATTATTTATGAAGACTTGCCTTGTCTACTGCTTCTTGCGACTGGACAACAGTCAATGGCATATTTTTTTATAAAAAGGCTTAAGGTATATTCTAGATTCTTGACTTTTGCGTATCGAAAACCTTCTGGGCGAGACCGCGCCAATCCAGAATGTTCGATAAAGTTTTTACATAGTAGAAGCAAAAGAAGCTTCAAATTACCTTAACGTTTTCCTAATCTAATTACAATATTGTTGAAGAGAGATAATAATTTAAATGCTATATGAGATTTAAAATATCCACAATAAATACGAACTACAAACTTGAAATATATTAGTTCCTTAATATTTATTACTATTTTAAGCTTTAAGTTTGCGTCGATGTGATTTTTCACAGATATCAGTGTGTCGACGAAGCGCCCTATGAAATATAGGATAAGATCAAATATAGAGAAAAATTTAAATATCGAGTTACAAAATAATTGTAATAAGTACTTGGTTGTGATTTTTCTTTCTTTTTTTGGTGTGTCGAATAAATATTTAAAATATTTATATCGTAAAAAAATAGATATGCTTCTTACAAGCAACGAGACGAAAATTCAGTGACAAGATTCCACGTTTCTCGAGCATAGCCCCTCGGAATAAGCTGATTCGGTCCTGTAAAAATTGGCCCCGTTTTTAAATAGGATTTCATTTTGACAACACGCTCTGTTTGTTTTAACGGTTTAACGCGCGCTCAAATTAGCATTCCAAATTCAAAGCAGTTTTATTTTAATTTTTATTAAATTTATAGGGATACTTACATCCACGGCTAAAAACAGATTAATACGATAGACTTGTATTAAGTTAAAAATATATTTGAATGAAATATTTTTATGAAGTATTCAGATTTATTATCGAACAAATTAAATACTGAAAAAATCATATTTACCTTTTGTTCAGCCTCCACTCGTTTGTCCGCGATTTTTATTTGAGCATAAAAGATATCAGTAAACAACCATTAAACTTTAAAAAAAGACAAATTACTTAAATTTACTTCAAAAACCCTTTAGATGCAGAAGGCAGACAAGAAGCAGTACAAAAGATATAGGTCACCAGCAAAAGCTGCCTCCCTATAATAATAATAATAATATAGATTTTCATATAAGAATATATCATATGTGATACCTTGGACTGGCACTAAAGCAAAAGTCTGATCATCTTATCTTTATTTATTTATTTATTTTATTGTTTTTACGCCCATAGGGCTTTTTACATAGACATTTTTAAATGATTACACAGTAGGTGGCTATTCATTACCGCCAGAGATGGCATCCAGACACTGTTCCCTAAAATGCACTAGATTTGCGTTGAAAACATCAATATTGTTAGTGTACTTATTAGCCAGTGCGTGCATTCTACGTATCGGTGAGTTAGCACTGTAATTGGTCGATGATTGGCTACAGTAAAATAGTGCATTACTACGGGTAACTCGATCAGGTACTCGTTTACTAATTAAATTTGTTAGTTGACAACAATCAAACATAGATTTTAATACTTTGAACAGAAAGAGCAAACAAATGATAAAAATTCACAGCATTTAGTTTACCCGTACAGTTCCCTATGCACCACTGGATGCGGATATGGAAAGTAGTAGTAGTATAAGTATAAAAAAATGTAAATACCACCCACCCTGTATTTTATTTAGAATTTTAAAAAATAACAAATTAGTTTTAAGAACCAACCATAGGATCTCATAAGCGGAAAATATTTTCAGGAAATAAAATTTAAAAAGCGCGCGCGAAGAGCATTCCTAATTTAAGTATTGGATTGTTGCCAGATTTCCGAATGATTAATATTGGCAACATCGCCTAGCCTTATTTATTTGCAGTAGCTACAGAGTATTGTGGAGGCTTCGAACTAAAATGACGTATCTTCAACACAGATTTTTCCTATTTTCTAGCGGTCCCCGTTTTTTACTAAAATAAAATGTATTGCAATAATTGTATAATTACGTAAATTTAAATGAATGGAGTAAGATATAAGCTTTAATAATAAATAAGCTTTATAAAGTTTCTAAGATTCTAGCTGCTTAAAAAATATCTATAATACCTAGTTGCGGTAATAAATAAAGTATAAACTCACAAAAAAATTAACTTTCTAGCTCAGTCATTTCCGAATGTTTGTGAAATTAAAAAATGTTAGTAGGTATGTCATATATGTATATATATATTTATTTTCGTTTTTACACATAATATATTCTCTACTTGAAAATATTGTTTTTTTTTTCAAAATATTCCAGATTTATTGACAGCCACAATGGTTATAAAAACACAAGTACAAGCGGAAAACCAGTGTATCTACATCATATTTAGAATTGATTCTGTCGAATTTTTCTGTCGACCCATAGTTTTTTTTCGATATTTTTTTTCAAATTGTTAACAAATAAATATCATTTGTCTAGTCAAATTAATAGTAACCATAAAGAAAACAAAATAAAAAACCGCATTTTAATAAGAATTTGTGATATTTGACCTATATATGAGGTAGGTACTAATAAAGGCTTTTATGAGAAGAAAAAAATTTTTTTTTCATGCTGAGACGAAATTCATATTACACATTCTACTAAAAATATGATGTAGATTCACCAGTTTACAGGTTTTTTGAGATTTTGTGAGATTTCATGCTATAAGAATATGGAAAAACACGTTTTTTTCGCATCTTAATAATAAAAATTTCAATATACGTTACTTGCGTCTTGAAGAATTATTCACATACACGGAAGGAATTATCTAAGAACTTATTCAAAGCCATAGTTAGGCCAAAGATATTTCAATTTTTAATGTATAATAAGTAACAAATACGGAAACAGTCTACAGAGCTTTTATCCCAGTGACCTCATTTCTGAACTGTAAATCCTAGAATCTGTAAGAAAAGTCGTGTGAATTATTGATAATATATAAGAGGGATAATTTCAGAAAGCTGCCGTCTTGATGTTTTGTACATCCATAAAATATACTAATACTACTTTCAGTGGTGCACAGGACACTGTATTGGTACACCAAGTGTATCTTGATCTTTTTGAAGTGAAAACTTCTTTAAAATCGTTGGGAGTGATTTGAAAATTTATGAAACGAAAAAGCGACTAAAAAGAGACAAACATATAGATCTATGGGATTTAGCCTGCGAGAGAATGAGATAGAACACAATTTCCGTCGGCTGGCCGTAATTCCATCTACCTCATCAGATACATCTACCAGTTGATCGCCAGCACCCCTTATACTTTTATAATGTGGAGGTCCTAGGCTATAAAACAGAATTTGTTCTATTCATGTATCTGAAGAGGTAGATTCGACTCAAAACATTTTGTAGCAAAACAGAGCGACAAAACGGTATTTCACAGATATATTGATAAAATCGAAAAAAAAAATTGTCTTATACTTTAGTTATCATAAGCCGTTCGTATCACATCATGAGTAATAAAATGAAAAAAAATTATCAAATGGGTACCATTATTTATAATAAATAAGTCCTATAATTATCCCACTCCTGATACTGCATTTATCTCATTCTCTCTAAGCTTAGTTTTATTAAGGTTTCACTTCTACCTGGTGTGAACTGCACACATGTATTTTATCACGTGAATGATCAGTCTAACGCTTCGGAACCAGTCCAAGGTATCACGAATGAAAAATTACCATCGTACCATCGTAAAACCACCTTCCTTAATTGATCTTGTTTCAGATATTATTGATATCCCAACAGAGACAGAGAAACTCGGGAAACGAATGTGGGTTATCAAGGGCGTTTACAGGGCTTATGACCTGTCATTGGCTGGGTTGAGTGGCCACTTGATGTACTACAACATTCCCAATTCCGCCCATCATCTGATAACCATGTATGACAAATTTTTGAAACTTCTATATATGTTGAGTTTGTACAGAAGTATCCACATTTGAGTTGGTTTTTCGACAGATTCGACAGATTAAAAAAATTGGGGAGACATCTTTAGGCGTCTTCTAGTAAGTAATTAAGTTCGGATGAACCTTACCTACTCCAATAAAGTAGATTGCCAAAAAATGCTTAACCATCTACTCAATTTAAGTGGCCACTTGATGTACTACAACATTCCCAATTCCGCCCATCATCTGATAACCATATATGACAAATTTTGGAACTACTATATATTGAACTCGTCTTCGTCGTTCCGCTTTACAGAAATTTTCTATGCTGGTGTCATCTGTTGAGAAGATTGTAAAGCATTTTTTGGCAATCATCTTTATTAGTGTAGGTAAGAAATTATCCGATTTATAAACGGATTGCACTGATGGTTTTGTGATTTTTGTTTTATTTTCTGCATTTACAGAAAATGTTTTGCAATTAGTTTATTAAAAAAGAAATTGTTTAATCCAAACAAATATATATACTGTTGTAATTCAGTTTCGAGTTTGGACTTTTCCCTATTATTTTCATTTTCGAAAAGTTGACGGCAATGTTTGCCCAACGAAGTAATATATTTGTACTTCGGATAGTTGGAATTTTTACAGGAAATGTATCCGGGCTGCCCGCTTCCGGAATTTCAAATAAGGACGGTCGTTTCATTTCCGGTGTCTTCCATTTCCCCTTTCCGGCATGACGTCATCATCGTCTATCCATTTAGAGCGAAACTGATCAAGCGAAAGCAATTTTGCAATGTCTAGAATTAAGGTGTACTTACCTAACCTCACCAAACCTAACCTAACCTAACCTAACCTAACCTAACCTAACCTAACCTAACCTAACCTAACCTAACCTAGCCTAAACACACAGGTTAAGAGCATGCCACACCACGTGACTCGCAGCCGCTTTCCCATACAAACGTAATCGTCGATTTTCTCCCTGGAATTTAACATTTGAGCAATGATTTTTTTACATGTTTTAGATATCGACCATATGCGTGTCTGTATCGTCTTATTTTTGATTTGATAACGTCTAATAAATCGATGAACGCCGGCTGCACACACGATAAAGCATGACTCATTGTCACGTTTCCGCCTGAGCCGAGTGTGCAAGCGAGAGCGCGGAACAAGCGATAGAGACGCACGATCGGCCTTAGCGTTCGGTTTGTGACGCATCTAGCTCTCTGCCGCGTATCAAGTAAACAAATATTTGATTTAACGAGTGCAAAAAAATTTTTAATTTATGGAAAAAATTGCAATTTTCGATTAACTTCTGCTTTGTATTGTACAAATATAATGATAATTCAGTAATAATAAAGTTCAATTCATTCATAAAAGAATGCAAGATTTTTCATTCAATGTTTTCTTATGACGTTATCACGTAAAATTATATTAAACCGACTTTACAGACAAACACCCATTTTTTTTCAAATAATTTATTTATCTAATTTTACACAAATAAAATATTAAAAAAATGAGACGATGCAAACACGCATTTGGTTTTTCTCTCTAATGTATGAAAAAAGTCATTGCTCTGATCTTAAAGTCCAGGGAGATAATCGAGGAATACGTTTGTATGGGAAGCGGCCGCAAGTCACGTGGTGTGGTATGCTCTTAAGAATTATTCATACCAAATTCAAAAAATTCACCTGTTTTGAAAGAGATTTTCGCGTTAGAAATGGTACTCGTATGTTCAAATTGTTTTTTAAGAGATTAATGAGTATTACTTTCCCTTATCCGCACCTAATGGTGCATAGGGCACTGCATCCAGGAAGAGCATTGGTATACCATGTGGTTACATTTACATCCCCATTTATATTTCGGTATTATATATTTTACTACTTCTAC
This sequence comes from Micrasema minimum, assembly GCA_022494985.1. Classification (NCBI taxonomy): domain Eukaryota; kingdom Metazoa; phylum Arthropoda; class Insecta; order Trichoptera; family Brachycentridae; genus Micrasema; species Micrasema minimum. Next base: position 13,031 of record JAGVSP010004302.1, read on the forward strand.
TTTCCTTCATCCTCACCTTGCGGTGCATAGGCCTAGTGACGAACACTCTTCAAGTTGATCGCAAGACTGTTGATGTCCATCAATAATCCGCCCTCTCCATGATGGGATTTCCGTGGTTTTCTCATCATCTCTAGCAGATGCAGAGAAGTTCCCTTTGGTCCACACCAGATGCATCCCGCCTGATCCCAACACAATATATGGATAACTAACTAAAGTCAGTCAATGAAAGAAAATCCACTTGATGAAATATAAACCTTGTTCATCATAATATGCAAGGTGAAAAATGTATCTCATATGAAATAAATAATAATGGGTGCATAGGGTACGGCATTGGTAAGTGTCATGATCATTAGGTACATGAAGGCAAGATAATCAGTATTACGCTTCAGTGTCAGTCCAAGGTATCACATATGTCTTATTTTATTCGAAAAACCACATTTACTAGTAAATAAATATTACAAATCAATATTACCAATATTAGAATAGTAATAAGTACTTATTTAAAAAAATATTATTTAACGGCAAATCAATACGATGTAGAAACTCAAATATTTTATGTTTGGTGCTGCTTTCAAACAGGTTAGAGAACTGTGCTCGAAACAGGATACGATCTGTCGTGGACGATACGCTAACGAAACTTTCTAAAGATATTTTGTAGGTCGTAGGTATGATATTTTAGTGAATTTTTAATGTATATAATAGTAGTTCTAGAATAGTTACGACATAATTATGTATCGACAAAATTTCAAACGAAAAGGGAGATTTACGTTGCTTCGAGTGTTGTAGAGCGACTTGGATAAATTGAATGAACGGCTTAAAAAATGTATATGCGAAATCTGCCAAGTTGTAGAAGTCGAGGAAAGGCCGGAACTGAATGCTGTGATCAATGCGATCAAGTGCTTGAATGTGTGGGCATGACTAGTCGGACTAATGTGCGTATAACAGGTGTGACAAATGTCGAAAAGGATAGCAAGTGCAGACGAAGTGATGTATGAAAGTGGCAAGGCTGAGCAATAAGCATGCTTCAATAGTTAAGAAAGGGCTTTTACGATGGTTTGGTCACGTGGAGCGAATGAGTTCGTTTTAAACGGATTAAATGTAAGTGTAAAATGCAAGTCTATGTATAAAATTATAAAGTACGAGGAAGGCCGAGTAAATATAATAACCAACGAAATAACTAAGAAACCTTTAAAATGTGAAAAATATGACTTTCTTGATATATGTTCAAGGTTAGAGTCAGAGGAATGCAAAAGAAGTCTGTTTAAAACGGCACATCTATACGGCGTTCTATCCTCAAATGCCTGTATGTAACGAGTGAGGAAATTGCGTGAAAGTTAGTAGTTAGTTAGTTAATTTGCTTGTCTCGTTCTGTAGTCTCTTTAACGCGTTGCACTGCAGATTTCATGCTCGCGTGTTTGCTATACGATTGGGTGTACATATTATTATGAATGGAAATTTCAAATAAATTATTAATTATTATTTTATTTATGTTCTATATATTTAATAACTTTATTATTTTCATGTACATTACACTTAATTTTCTTTTCCTAACTGTTCTAATGCTGTTAAATTATACATTTTTGAAATTTAGCTATAATATGTACACAATATATTTTCACACATATATTTTTTTACATTTAAAAAATAATTAATAAATTTCATAAAATGATGATACTTGGGCAAGGCTGAGATAAGCTTATCGACTGATCATCTTGGCTTTTTTTATGGTTAATTCACTGTAGCTTGGTGTACCAATGCAGTGCCCTATGCACCATTGGGTGTGGATTTGGGGCAATAGCCGAGTAAGACATTTATAATACTTTACGGTATGGAAAGTAGACATTTTGATTTGTGATTTACGTATTTTAATGTACCTCCAAAAGAAGTCTGTCAGGCCTCCGTGGCGTAGTGTCTAAGACGCTTGACTCACGAGGTTCGATTCCCGGTGATCATTAGTGGTTTTTTTCAAGCCTGGGTGTTTGTGGAAGTAGTAACAGCAGTATTTGTAGATTTAAGGCTCAGTTTGCTTACCGATTAACGTAGTAATATTTTCCTTAGTGACTGTATCTTACGATACGAGAATTGTGTACATACCCATGAGAAAAGAACTAACTGTTCTTACTAGTATACGACGGTTTGAGGGTAGCTATCCCCTCCCTACTCTCAATATTCCGCAGAACGTACCGTGGCATATTTTTTAAATTTAAAAATAATTAAAGTTACTAGGGACCAATAGAAAAAAAGCGCCCAGTAATTGAAGCCCAAGACCGATACAAACTCAGAACCTTTCATTTTATTTATGTACACTCTACTTGGTGTAACAATGCAGTGCCTACTGAAGTCCAATGCGGTGTCATATTGGGGGCAATAGTAATTTTATTTACTTTACGGTATAATAGTTTTGATTTGTGATTTACGTATTTTAATGTACCTCCGGCCTACCTGTGGCCTCCGTGGCGTAGTGGCTAGACGTGCTTGACTACGAGGTTTATACCATATGGCATTTGGATTCCGATTTTATGTCGGACCTGTGGCCCGTGGCGAGTCAAAAGTGGTCACGGTTTCAGTGATCAAAAAGTGGGTGTTCAAGCCTGGAAGAAGTAGCAACAGCAGTATTTGTAGATTTAAGGCTCAGTTTAACGAGTAATATTTTCCTTGAGTGACTGTATCTTACGATACGAGAATTGTATCATACCCATGAGAAAAGAACTTACTTACAAGTACCGACGGTAAACTGAGGGTACCTATCCCCTCCCCTCTCTCAATGCGTCCGCAGAATCGTACCGTGGCACCCAGATTAATAAATAAATAATTAAGTTACTAGGGACCAATAGAAAAAAGCGCCCAGTAATTTTTCCCAATTCCCGATACAAACTCAGAACCTTAGAGTATTGCTTATGTACACTCTAAGCTCGGAACTAACATTCCGACTGAAGTCGCAATGCGGTCTCTTTAATTATTTATACAAGAGTATTTTCCTCGTGGGTATGTACAATTTGTACAGAAGTATCCACTTGTGAGTTGGTTTTTCGAGGTACAGGTTTTTTAATATTTTTCTCTTAGAATAAGGTCTTGTTGAAAAGATTACTCGATAAACATTTTTTTTAAATCTACAACTTTACTGTTGCTACTTTCGTTTATACCATATGGCATATGGATTCAAAAAAACTGCCACCAAGCCAAGCGACCGGCCGCCAGTTCCCGCGCATCCTCGCAGGTCAGGTCCACGTCCCGCAGCTCTGACGCAAACTGCCGGTGGATTGTCAACAGCGACGTCCAGGATGCCGAGAACCTGACGCCTTGTGAAATAGGCAAGCATGGTTAAGGCATACGTAGTATATGGCCTAGCCAGCTGACTATGATAAATAAACAAATAAGTGAATGAATGAAGAATGAATTAATAAATAAATAAATAAATCATCACCACTAATTTCTCTCTTTGTGGAGTATACAAGTAAGAATTTTACAAACTACCTCCATAATAAGCGATCGGCTGCCGATTTCCGCCTGTTTTCCCAAGTCATGTCCACGTCCCGTAGTTCTGATGATCCGCTGAAACCGCTGATCTGATAATCTGATGGTTTGTAAAATAGCATAGTAATAGCAAGTATTGTTGAAGCTCTCGGTAGATATACGAAGAATATTGTGGCCCAACAAACCGATACGCCTTTATAGTGAATTAAGATTTAAAAAACGCAATTAACTGCATTCATTAAATTTAACCCCTGGGACCAACACATTATCTTTGAGAGGCAATGTTGCTAACACAGCCCTTGGCTTGGGCTAGTAAAACATTATTATATTTTATATCAAAGTACCTAGCTAACTCAAATATTAAGTTGTGATAAATCTGGCAACATTAAATAATCTCTGACCCGTTCCAAATTTGTATTCGCATCAGGGCCGGCTGAGGAAATTTGAACGTAAAACTTTTGATTGTTTTTTTCCGTTTTTTCTCTTATTTGATTATTTACGTACATTCATTTTTGCCTCGGCGCGAGTCCCGCGGGACTTAGAGTAACGAAATACGAAGGCTGTTTGTTCGATAAATAAAAATTACAATATAAAAACATTCAAGTCAAACCCTCAGGAATTTGGCAGAAATTGAAACGGAATGAAGTTACTTCGAATTTTGTAATATTGCCTTTAGTCATATTATATTATTGCAAATTGGCATTTCAAGGGAATAGAAATTCATAGTTTTCGGATAAGCACATAATTTTTTGTAAAAAAACTTTTATTTTCTTTTGTCGTTTTTTATTATTATTTTATTTATCACAGTAAGTGCACATAAAGTTAGCCAAACAAGCGATTACTTATTCATCGACGGGTTTCTGCTATAAAGGCTACACGTAACGGCTTAACGGCCACAACAAAAAAAATTGATTATTAAGATTGTGATGTGATTCGTGCCCTGTTAAGGTGAGATAATAAAAAAAAATGTTACAAAGGACACAAATAATTTACAGAGCCCATTAAAACAATTTGATAAGTGAACGATACACTCTACGCATTTTTTATTCAAACGCAAACGGGGAAATCTGCGACTTAGATGCAAAGCTTCGAAAAATCTTAGCGTATTTTTAATCAAGCAATTAAAAAATAATAATTTAGCTTAGTCAAATAAGGTTATTAGTATTTTTTCTTTTCCCCAGCTAATGTTGCATAGAGCAATGCATTGGTACACAGTTAAATAGATATCGTACTTTATTAAAAAAAAAAACGAAAAAAAAAACCTGTTATGTTAACTGGTCTTCATTAAATTAAGTGCAAAATTTGCACTTAATTTATGCAACTCATTACTCAATTACTTGTCTTCAAAATAAAATAAAATCTTTGCACAGAAGCATATGATTCTAAGCTTACTTATTCAATACAGTGATATGGTGTTGTTTTGTATTACACGTTGTATTATTGTGATTTTCGCATAAAAATGCTTTTATATGTGATTCGTTTGGACTGGCGCTGAAGCGTGAGACTAATCATCTTGCCTTCATGTAAAAAGTTTTTCTAGATTCACTGCACTTGGTGTACCAATGCAATGCACCCATGCACCAATGGGTGCGGATAAGGAAGAGTATTAGTAGTAGTTAGTAGTTATATTTATGTAAAATAGATTTTTTTAATCGATAAAAACACAACTGTGTAACCTACAGATAAGCATCAGGGTTGCGGGCGGCAACCACGATACTAAAATATGTTTGATGAAAATAGAAGTTTATTATGCTAAAATTATTCTTTATTTATTTACACCTCGATACTGGATAGGAGGCCCAATAAAGAGGGGATATAACATCACAAACACCCAGGCTTTGGAAAATATCACTATTTCGTATTTGAGGTTCTCACTGACAATCAAACATGCAACCTTCGTATCCTAAGTCCAGCGCTGCCCTCGAATGATTAAACGCCTCAAAAATATGTGTTTTGGATATATTAAAATTAAAGCTCTTTTCGTCAATAGAATTTGCATGGTTTATAAAATTTAAATGTAAAATCTAAAAAAAACATATGACATATTATCTAAATGAGTAGAATTGAAAAGTCATATTACGAAAACCTTGGTTGTAGTGGTTATTTGAGGGCATGGCAGCTTCTTAGCCGGAGGCCGGACAAATAAGTGAAATAATTAAGTGGAAAAAAAAATTAAAAAGGGGAGGGAAACATTTTACGGGTTTTACAATGCTCTTTTCGCTTCGTTCAATTTTAATCTCATGTTCGTGATATAAAAATTTAGACAGTGCATTTTTTCACCAAAAATATTTTGTTATTTTACGCGTCATAAATAAACGTTACAGGTTAAATATTTATGATTATCGTCCCTGCCCAGCCCAGTCCTGTGATATTCCAACGCCAACGTTCCAAATACAAATTCAAATCTACTGCTAAATCTCACATACAGCACAAAGTGCACGTTTTCAAACCGAAATAGGCGGCAAACATTATTCGTAATAAGCCGAATGGGTTGCCATGTCGTCTGAATTTTTATGTTTATAGAGCGTAATATTGTTATGTTGGTACTTAATTACTTATTTTTTATGTTCATAAACAGCATTTTAATTGTGTACAAATACTAACTTGTAGACAAATTACTGGATTATACCCATGCTGGGCAATATGTTGTTAAATATTTACTGGTTAAACGTATAGGCTAAAATAAATTGAAGAAATATCTTCAGGCGTCTTCTAGTAAGTTAATTAAATCCAGAAAGCTTTCTTAGCTTAGCTTTCTCAATCCGATGCGATGACGCCAGTAAGAAAAATTGCAAAAAAATTATAAAAAATGTAAACGAATACGAAACGTTCTGTGTTGGCTCATACATCGTCGCTTTAATTCAAGTGTGTTACATCTGCAGGAAATCGATATTTTTTTTACACCTTTTGTAATTTTTAATCTTTTTTTTCTGTGGAAAGTGTTACTTCTCATGGCATGATGTTTTTGGGAATTATGGTACAATAAACAGTTTTAACATTTGTCGACAAAACCACGTCGGCCCAAAGACAGTTTCGTCGGTCGTTTAAGTCAGCCAGAGGAGCAAACCACGTAAAAATGTGTAACATAAACAGTTGCAAATGTAAGATTAGACCATGGGTACTTTTGATTATCCTTTTTGTGAAAAAAGTTTTCGATCGTGGGTTTGAAAATTAATTGCTAAAAACCTGGTGCTTTGGTTCAAGTGAAACATACACATTGAGGTGAATGTGCTCCAAAGCGTCTCCAGTAAAAAAATCATTCATGCAGACTGCAATTCTTGCAAAGATTTGTACATGCTAAGTAACATTCAAAAAACTTAAAATCGCGCTCGCTGAAAAATCAAGATTATGTCATTGTAACACTTTTTCGAATTAAAGCGACAGACATATTGATCACTTTCATATATCTTTTGATTCGTCGAAAATTCATAACATGCATTCTTTTGCACACACGCCGATTATTCCGACTTTGTACATGTCCACATTCAAGTAGTTGTTATACTTGATCATGCCATGTCTTCCTCGGCTTTATTCGGCTTCCATATCCAGGCACATTTGTATTATAACTTCTTTAGCCGTTTCTTTTTCACGTCGTTTGCTCGACCAAACATCGTTAAAAGCACAAAACAATATGTACAATACCTAACCTGAATATTAATAGGTAACATGATTATTTTATCTCTGCTTTCGAAAGAAAAGTCGTGCAACAGGGTAATAATAAAATGATTATAGAACGTTGTAGATGGACAAAAAGTTAATTGTGTATGCATTTAAAATGCAGCAGTGTAGAAATAATTGCAGAGCACGGAGAAAAGTTGCATAGAGTGTTGCATGCGTTGCAAAAAATAGGAATCAAAACTCGATCAGCGCGGGCAGGTAGATTAACATTATGTATTTTACTTGCCAGGGCGAAAATTGCGAAACACGAGAGATGCAATACGAATGAATTAAATACACGAGAAATACTGAATTCTGCAAAATTAAAAATTCGTGTTAATAGCGCCCTCTATTTAATTATGTATATTAATTAATTTTAAAAAAAACTTTTGGCTGTCTGTAAAGTCGGTTTTTACGGACGATAATTTTACGTGATAACGTCATAAGAAAACATTGATGAAAAATAGCATACTTTTTATGAATTGAATTGAATTATTATTACTGAATTATCATTATTTTGTATAATACAAAGCAGGAGTTAATTGAAAATTATATTTTTTTCCATAAATTTTTTGTTTTTTTTTTTTTTTCTTCTTGTGTGCTGCTGCTGTCTCCCTTCTACTCAGACGCATCGGCCGATGGAGTGGAAGAGAGATAGATGCGTCACAAACCGAACGCCGCTTAGGCCGATCGTGCCTCTCTATCGCTTGTTCCGCGCTCTCGCTTGCACACTCGGCTCAGGTGGAACGTGACAATGAGTCATGCTTTTTCATGTGTGCAGCCGGCGTTCATCGATTTATTTAGACGTTATCACGTCAATATATATAATTGTACATATCATATTATATAAGCCATGGGTGACAGGGCGATGGAGAACCTCAATGCCAATCGATTTAACCCTCTGCATGTTTTGCGACATTCAGATGTTATGGGGACATCTATTGTGGCCAAACTATAAAGTCTACGATCTTAATTTTTACTCCAAGTAGCTCTATAGAAGACCTTTTCAAAGTTCGTAGGTTTTCACGGACTTCAGGATACAGATTATGTTATTCTGGGCTACTATGTCGTGTTTGTGGGTTTGTGCCTGTTTCTGCCAGTGCTTCCAAAGCCACTGGTACAAACTCTGCGAGTTTTCCGAACTTTTTTACGAGGAATCTTTTGAATTTTATTAATTTTATTTTGCACAGAAAGTTTTCAAATACTCATTTATATTCACACAAAAAATTACGGAATTATTCAAAACTTTAACACGATGCGTTCTGTCTGGAATTCCAGTTTATACGGTCAACACAAAATGCCGACTCTTTAACTCCTGTATTGTGCCGGTGCTCCTTTATGGATGTGAATCCTGGCACCTCACAAAAAGACTCAAAATGCTCGCTTGTTGAGTTTTGAGAACAAGTGTCTGAGTAAGGATACTAGGCATTTAGGTGGTTTGACCTCATAACCAACGCTGAAGTTCGGGAACGGACGCAGCAACCTCCAATAACCGGAGTCGTGAATTCGCGGCAGTGGCCTGGCCTGGCTTGGGCATGTACTACGGATGCCTCGGAAGATCCTGAACCCGAGCTGCCTCTTCTTAATACCTGCAGGATCCCGCCGTTTTGGCAAACCGTCGATGACCGATATGTACTCGGCGGAGCTAATGGATGAGGGCCTGACGTGGGAGGAGGCGAGAGACCTGGCTGGCGATAGGCGATAGGCGATAGTGATCTAGTGATGACCACATGCTCCACATGAAGCGAACGTGGTGAAAGAAGAAGGAGAAGGAATATTCTAATTTGGCTCTAATGGGAAAATAGTCTAGGGAAAGGGTATAATTGAAATATTATGCAATAAATTCGGTTATGTTTTTACCTTAAATTTCAGGTAATCGCTACTCTGAATATAATAATAGTATTAAGGTATATATTATTTATAAGTGGGTGTACTTTTAGCCCCAATTTTCCGTTCAATATAATTCATTAACGAGGATTGGTCGATGATGTAAAATTAACTTTTCCGGCCGTAACGGTCCCCCGGGAATGGCGAAATTCGCGGGCCGTTCCATATTTTAATTTGACTCACTTGTCAGTAACAGGAACGGTTAGGGTTTCTGGGCGTTGGTTGGGGTTAACACTTTGGAATCGAGAGATAAATTTTAATTACGATTTTTAATATGAGTTATTGAGCAGAGAAGACGAAGTAAATTTGAAAAGTTATCATGTATTTTATTGTTTAACCATCTCAACAGAAAATAAACGGGGTTTTATTTTTTTTAAGGAAAAGTAAGGTAATAAAATAAAAACAGGAACCACAAATCCCTAGAATTGTGATTTCAGTTGACTCTGTTCCAACCCTTAATAGGCATATTTAATGAAGCTAAAATGAACAGCGTTTTATACATAAAAAACAAATTTTGATAAAACAGTCATATAATCTATTTTGACTTGGTCACACAGGTCGCATAAAATTATCGTTTTTTACAGGCACAGGATCTAGTGTTTCAATTTTTGTTTTCTTATATATCGAGCTCAATTTTGAATTAAATTAGAAAAAGTATTATAAAAAAGTAAACGTCCTTCACTTAAAAATCGGTACTATCATAAAATTAGCGCAAAAGGTTCGACATTCGTTAGTGCGTCTATTCAAGAGTACTATTCAAAACAACAAACTGTGCATATAAACCTTGATATTTGTTCATGACTTCATCGAATAGAAGTATTACAGGTGGGGGTAGTTATTTAGAACATGAAAAAATTTTGAATAATAAATTTGGCTAAAAACTCGAAATACAAGACATGTTTCATAGAAACCATCAATTTTTTTTCATTTTTCTGTACAGTTTATTACGCCATTTTACCCACACAGAAGCAAAAGGTTATATTTACTCTTTCCGGCTCACGCCTGTTAATGTATTGCAGATTAAATAAAATTGCGTAAATTTAAATTGCGGAAATACGGTTATTTATCTTGTTTTCTTGGTAAATGAGTATTATTTTAACTCAGTGAATGATATTTGATAGTAATTTGCAAAAAAAATCGAAAAAAAAACAACTTCTTAATCAATTCTCTCGAAAACTATGGGTCAAATGCATACAATTTTATTATAAAATATTCTACACTGGATGTAGATTAACAATTGTCGATGTTGAAAACATTTTGATTAGATTCACTATGTTTACTCGCAACGGTTACTGTTACTGTATGTTCAAAGTTTTGCGCATTTCGAGTTTTCATAGAAAAACTCGATTTTGGTTCAAAGGTTAACTCCGCGTGAGTGAGATCCAGAATTGCGCGACTGAAAGGGTTAAAATTAATTAACTGGCATTTGAACGGAGTACTTTTATATCTACTATGTAGTATATTTAATAGTGGGAGTAAACCATTCACAGTATTTGTCAGTCGTAGATTTACGACTGTTCGGAAATAAATTTGGCAGTCAAATTCCATAATCCCTTTGTCCAATCTGCATTACTAATTAATATTAATTAAATCAAATAATATTCGGCGGCGGGTGATTTCGCGATAATTATCGATATTTTGTGAAGTGAATATTCATTGCTGTTTTCGTTTATTTTGTACTTATTAACGCCAATCACTGGGTAATAAATTAAAACGATTTGCTCTTGAGTTGAAACAGTGCTTTTTCAGTAATTGGAATGTCGGCGCGGTGCTTTATTTATTTATCTATTTAATTACAGGTAACTCTACACTGTGAAAATATCTATCATTTTACATATTATCATAATAATTACATACACGGTTTTTAAGCACTTACTAAGCAAAGTACTTTGCATAAATATGTTCAATCACAGGTTTATAAAAAAGATTTCAATTCCTCTTGAATTCACCTCATCTATCATTAAATACATCAATATTTAAATGTTTTTCTATGTCATTGTACAGTCTTAACATGCGAGATAAGGAATTAAAGTGCGCCATGTTATTGTTTAAAAGTTGGGACAAAAAATGTTTTATGTGATCTCAACCGCCGACTTGGAATATTCAAAGTTATATTTTCCAAGTACAATATATGTAGAATCAACTTTGCCATGTATTATATTATGCTTTGCACATTTTGTAATGAAAAATACATTTACTACCTATCATACATTAAATGCAGTTGAATTAGGAATGTCCATTTTAGTGGTAGGACATTTGGCTACGGTGCATGAGAGGTCGCAGGTTCGGATTAATCAGATTCGATTAAATATTTATTTACGTTTAATTTTCATTTTAATATTTCATGTGTGATACCTTGGCTGGTTCTGAAGCGAAAGACTGATCATCCTACCTTTATGTAATAAAAAATGATCAAGATACTCTGCACTTTGGTGTAGCAATGCAGTGCCCTATGCACCATTGGGTGCGGATAAGTAGTATGAGGAATTTAACAATGGACTTGTTAACCAAAATCTTCTGTAAATACAGAAAAACAAAGCGAAGAATCACAATTCTGTCAGTGCAATCCGTTCGTAAATTGGATAATTCATTTATAGTTTTATTTCACATATGATCAGTGACGTCACTGGACGCGTTTCATCCAAAATCTATTTAAATAATCAAACTTTAAATGATTGTATCTCGCTTATTAATTATTCGATTTATAAACGAGTTGCATCGACGATGTTGTGATTTTTTGTTTTATTTTTCTGCATTCACAGAAAATTTTGGTTTACAAACCGATTTTATTTAAATAACCCAATAAGTTTTTTTTTTAAAGTTACTACTTTTTAATGTTTTGGGTGTACATTCCACATAGCGGATTTACCACAAAGAATGGCCGCTGATGCTAAGTATTAAATAAAAAAAGCATGGAGTATCTGTGTGCCACCAGGATTAATTACCCTGGTGGTTATGATTTTATGTGGGTGTACAGAAAGAGAAATGAAAGATACTTACAGTTTTACAGTGCACATTTATTACACAGAATTTATAGAAGCAAATACAATAAACTTAACTAATTAAACTACGATTGAAATGGTTAATGGAAATGAAAAAATGAATTTAGTTGGCGGGAAGAAATCTGCGCCAAATCGACGAGCGGTCACGCAAAAGATCAAAATATCTCTCCGCTATTGTCCGAGCGTGTTCAGTGTAGTTCGCCTCGTTCGTACGTCTCGCGTCGCCCACGTGACGTCATTTCTTCCGCCACTTTTATTTGTCTAATAACTGTACCTACCTATTAGTTGTCAGCAATGATTTGGTTGATGTGAAATACTAAAAATTGTCCTTTCGTTGCAGCCAAGCTGGACGGCGTGAAGACTTACATGCGCATGAGGAGAGTCCCCTCCCACCTCCAAGTCAAGGTCATCAAGTGGTTCGACTACCTGTGGCTGACGCAGAAGTGCTCTGACGAGGAGCGGGCGGTCAGCTGTCTGCCGGACAAGCTGAAGGCGGAGATAGCCATCAACGTGCATTTAGACACCCTCAAACGGTAAATAAACCCCTGTTTGTTTGTTTCAAGCGATTTTCAAGGTCGTCAAGTGGTAGTCAAGGTCATCAAGTGGTAGTCAAGGTCATTCAAATGGCAGTAAAGGTCATCAAATGCTGCTATTTTAGCAACTTACATTTCAACCAATTGCAAGTAGAATCACAAAAAACTGGTGCCAATCTCGAATATAATATTTCTGTACCCGAATCCCGGAGGCCAAAAACCCTAATTCTAAAAATAATCGTTTTTAGACGAATTTTAGTCACATTTGTTGTATTTCTCCAACTTGTTTTATTTTATAAAATGGACACGTTTAAAATATTACAGCTATAAAATGCGCGCTTCTAAAATATTTTTTTCTTTATCTACTGTAATTATTATCTTCATTGAGAGTAGGGTTAGTGCCAGAAACAGAGTTAATGGTGCCTTGAAATCGATAGTGGCAAATAAGAACTTATCGAAAGAAGCCAAATTGTCAGTACACAACGGAGTTCTGGTACCAACCCTTATGTATGGTAGTGAAGCGTGTTGGAAAAAGAAGGATGAAAGTAGACTGAATGCTGTTGAAATGCGATCTCTCAGGCGAATGTGTGGTAAGACTATGTATGATAGGTGTACAAATGTCGAAATTAGAGCAGAGTGCAAGGCTGAGATGAGCATTATCGACAAAATTAAGAAAGGGCTCTTACGATGGTTTGGTCATGTGGAGCGAATGAGTGATGAAAGAACGGCTAAAAGAAGTTTAAATGCAAGTGTGCCTGGCTGTAGAAGCCGAGGAAGGCCGAGAAAGACATGGCATGACCAAGTACGGCAAGCACTTGAAAATGGACATGTGAAAAGTCGGAATAATCGGCGTATGTGCATGAGAAGATGTATGAATGAATGTCAGGACAGAGTGGTATGGCGTTCTATCTTCTATGTTATATGTTATAAATGTACACACCCACAGAGTTACAGTAGGTACTCAATTAAGTTTATTGAATAGAAGAAATATTCCAACCAGCCAAAATAAACCACAAGTTCCAATTCAAATCTTTAAAATTTAAAACGATTTCAGTGAAACGCAAATAAGTATGAGAAATCATTTCCTTTTAAAACTTTATATGAATTTCAACCGAGTTTACCCCCGTTTCAATCACTTCCAGAACTTCAGAATTCACATAGATTTGTTTACGTTCTATATTCAACTCTTATTACTTCATATTGTATATTTGTATACAGTTCTGTAGCATGGCATTACTCTTGCTACAGGTTAACAACCCTTAGTGCATTAAAAAAAAATTCTCGCGAAAATCGACAGACGATTACCAAAGCACAAAGTTTTAAATGTAAATTTAACTAACTAACTAACTAACCATCACGCCATCCCAGAAGTGGTAGGCAGCGAGGATAGAACGCCACATCACTCTGTCCTGGCACACTTCTCTTGCTTCCTCCACATTCATACATCTTCTCATGCACGCACGTCGATTATTCCGACTTCTTACATCCACTTTCAAGCACTTGTTTTACTTGATCATGCCATGTCTTTCTCGGCGTTCCTTGATTTCTACATCCAGGCACAGTTGCATCGTATATTTTTTTAGCCGTTCTTTCATCATCCATTCGCTCTACATGACCGAACCATCGTAAAAGACCTTTCTTAATTTTGTCGATAATGCTTATCTCAGCCTTGCACTCTGCTCTAATTTCGACATTTGTACACTTATCATACATAGTCTTACCACACATTCGCCTGAGAGATCGATTTCAACTGCATTCAATCTACTTTCATCCTTCTTTTTCCAACACCACGCTTCACTACCTACATAAGGGTTGGTACCAGAACTCCATTTTGAACTGCCAATTAGAAATTTCGCTGCGTAAAAGCCCTATGAACGCCTCATATATTACCTTCCAGAGCTTCATTGTATCTGTTGATTTAAAAATAAATTAGGAGACATAACGTCCACTAGTCCCATAATATTACCTAAAAATTCTAAAACTAGTAAGTACATTAATTTCTTTGGACATAATTACATAATTACATATTTTTAAATGCTCTTTCCCCTGGTGGTTTTAAATGCTCTTGTCCAATTCAATATGAGGTTATATGGATAAGTCATGAGCTGGTTTGAGGGACCGCCTAATCTAGAAAAACTTTCTTTCCGCTTAAAAATTTAATAAATAATAACTCAGAGACCAAGATAAATTCAAAGGGGAAAACAGGTACATGTTTAGAGTGTAAATAAGTTCAGTTAAGCGCCTTTATACGGTACAGAAAACTGTACAGTTTCTTGTCTATTTTGTAAACTTTCCCGTACAGAGCGAAAATTATGGAATATTTGATATACTGACCTGATTGTTAATGTTTAATGTTTTTCATGTAAGCGTTTAAGTAGATATTGATATATTGAATGCTTTTTAAAGCGTAAAAAACAAATAACATATTTACATTATTAGCTATATTAGCCATTTCCTGTGTGCAATCTTACGATTACCTATAACTTACGACCGGGCTTAAAAAATATACATATTTATCGTGTCTTTTGACATACTGTACAGTTGGCCCTTAATAAAGTGCGCATTAAATATGCTTTAAGGCGATCCATCCAGCGCGGAGCAAAAAAGGCAGTTTTCAAACTAAACTTTAGAGTCCAATAATAAGCTTAACATAAAATTTTGAAAACTATTTAAAAGATTCAACATTTATTTAGTTGGTTGATGAAATAAAAATATTTTAAAAAATTAAATATTTGACTAAAAAATTGCAAGGAAAAGTGCATTTTTCGTTTTTTTCAACATTTTCAACACAAAGTTTTAGTAATTAGATATTATATTCTAATATTTTTAATTATAGTTATTTAAAGATCAATTATTGTTCTTACTGGAAGATGAAGGCGGCCTCCGTAGCGTAATGGTTAAGACGCTGGACTCACGATACGGAGGTTCCGGGTTCGATTCCCGGTGAGAACACAAAAATCAAAAGTGATTTTTCTCAAGCCTGGGTGTTTGTCATGTTGTTCCCCTCTGTAATTGGGCCTCCAGTGGCCTGTTGAGGTGGTTAAAAAAAAAAAATAATAATAATAAAAAATAATGAGTTAGTTTTTTTTTTAATATTTGATTTTCGTAAAATAAAATTGTTTCAGAGTCCATTTCGAATTAAATTGTTGAAACTTAATCGCTCTTTCTTATACATATTACTTTTAAAAATGTTTTTTTTTAACATTTCTATATACAACACGTATTTTTCAATTAAGCGCTTTTTTTTTTCTTCATTAATTGCTAAAATATTATTGCAATTAATATATATAAAATCATGTATTTTTATTGAAAATCAATCATATGCATAGCGTACGTTTTGCGTTCTCTAAAGTTTAGTTTTAAAAACTGCCTCTTTTTGCTCCGCGCTGGATGGATCGCCTTAACAGCGCACGTGAGAACTCATAAAGGTGAAAAAATATATTTGTGTTCAAATTGATTTGTCTTTTTTTAGAGTGGAAATCTTCCAAAACACTGAAGCCGGTTTCCTGTGTGAATTGGTTCTCAAACTGCGGCCCGTACTGTTCTCGCCAGGGGATTACATTTGTAGAAAAGGTTTGAAAACACCGTATTCCATCATATTCCTAAAAATTGGTACTGAACGGAAAGGATCATACAAAGTAATATAAAATATATATATATATATATATATATATTTTTTTTTTTTTCTTATCACTCCTGCCATTTTCAGAGATGTACAGAGGCAAGAAAAAAAAACGTGTTTTGCCTTATATTATTTGCATGGGATCGTTTTGAGGAGCACGCAATATACGACTCCAAAACGTGTTAATTTTTCCATGTTTTTTTACGAAAAAAGAAAGATAAAAAGTTTTAAAAAACTAGCATATTGCTCCTTAAAATTTTATGTGTTTTTTTATTTTGCTGTAACCTCTCTTTATCCTATTTTTTAAAAACCAAAAATGAAGACTTCCGGACTTTTTTTTCATTGAATTTTTATTTTTTAACTGTCTGAGTAATGGGGTTCTTCCCGATAACACGAATATTCTTAAAAACGTTATAAATATTTAAAGAATATTTTTACAATTCCAACGATATAAATCACAATGATCAAAAATGTTGTTTTCATTTATAAATTTATGTTTTAAAAACACGAAATTACGAGTGACTTTTAACGCCCGTTATTGGCTAATGACGTCATACCCGTCCACCATGAAAGGCGTGAAATTCATAACGAAGTGAGCGCCTATATTGCTGTGACGTCACACCGCATGCGCGCCAAATGAAGGATTTTGCGAGCGTTTTGAAAAAGCGCTATTTTAAACCGCGCTAAAAAATTCATATGACATCGTAAAAAAAAAAAAAAAATTCCCTTGATATTGTTATTTTTCAAACAATTTTTTGAAATAAAAAATAAAAAATCGGGAAGAACCCAATTCTCTAGAAAATAGTTTGAAGTATAAATAATTATAACAAAACTTCGTGGCTATCGATAAACTTGGAACATTATTTTGAAAACACCAAAATATCCTTAATGTATAGGTTTTGCAGCACAACTGTCAATATTCTGATGTTATTTTATTGTCATACCTTCAACCTTACTCTTGCTGTCTACAAAAAGTGCATTTTGTCAAATTCCAGGTGAAGTCGGCAAGGAGATGTACATAGTGAACAGGGGGCGGCTTCAGGTGGTAGCGGACAACGGCAAAACGGTACTCGCCACCCTTAAGGCCGGCTCGTATTTCGGGGAGATTTCCATATATTAAACATGGGCACAGCAGGTAAACAGCTCGGTAAATATCAACCACAAGACGCCACGCCAAACATGAGTACAGATATTCATGAATAATGAGTTATTGAATAATTCGTTGTTCAATTTTTTGAATAATTCGTTTTTTAACTTTTTTTCTTTCTATTTTACTGCAAGTCTCCTCTATTCTCAATCTATTTTACTTTATCTTTTCTTTAACGGAATGCCACGTACTTTAGTGAAAGATAATTTTATCGAATGTATCTGCATAATAATTTATGAATGAACGTTTTTAGTTATTTTTAGGGCGTTAAATAGTTCTTAACTGAATTTTTTAAAATTAATTCCAAAAACGAATTAGAATCATTAATTCTCAATAGATACGAGTACTTAAATAGATTCAATACCCAAAAAGATTTCTTAAATTGTTACGAAAATAAAACTGTTTTCTTGAAGTCTAATTAAAATACATTTAATATATTTAAAAAATCTAACAAATTAATACATTGTTTAGTTACATGCTTCTATTGGTTCGGTCATATCACTATTCTCTTATAACTCATACTTAAAAAATAATACTTGCTTTAAAATTATTCTACTTTCCTTCTAGAACTGAACATTCTAACTAATTCATAACTCTTCTCAATTTGTATTTGTATTCAAAGCATTAGTATGCTTAGATACGATTTCATTAAAATTACAGTGCCGTCTTACAGTTTTCGTAAGTATGAAAGTACATCTGTGGAAATTTAAAAATCTTTTTAGTTAATATTTTGTTTGTAGGCGCAATGAACAATTTTCGGACGACAATTTAGATTGAAAATTAATGAATCCACGCATTTTTCTCCGATAAAATTCTAAAATTGTTTTTATATACTAATGCACATATTTTTTAACTAATAACATATCAAGATATATTTTTTAAAGAAACATTTGAGTTCTTATGATATACTTACTCAGATATTTCAATTTTGGGGCTGCTTTCAAATATTCGAAAATAACTGTGTCAGAAAGCAGGAAACAAGTCGCGCTGGAGTAGGATTCAAATCCAGATATTCTAGTTTCAATAGTTAGTTTTTTTAATTTATGTAATTTTTTACAAACCGCAACGACATTTTTCATCAAAACTACCTATATTACTGCTGTTGTCGATATTGGTAGGTATTTCAAAATTCTAGAGTTTTTTTTTACAAATATTTAAATTCAGAAAAGAAAGGCATTTTTTAGTTCTTGCCCCGTTTAATACAATAAAAAAATATTATACACTTGCCTTAATCTGAAAAATTTTATATGAAAAATGAATTTTGACAAAAAAAGAAATAGGCAACGATTTATCAATCAACTTCAAGTGTAATCAGATATTTTAAAGATTCCCATATACTTACATTAATTATAGTATTTCAACGGTTATTTTCAATGAAATTTCCATGGATTTATTTATTATCTACAAAAACTGCTAAAGTAACAACTGTTAAAATAGCTACTAATTATTATTCCTTGCCGTAGTGAATAAAAAATAGCCCCTGCTTTGTAAAATCCCTTGACTAAAAACTATCTTATTTTCCGAAATTGTCTTGATGTAGGCACTGAAGTAATATTTTGAGACTGTGGCAACTGCGATTTGTTTTTTAATTTTTAAACTAAATTTAATATTTTGTCGAAATTTTGGCTTTATTCCATTTCCCAGAAGTGATATATGAAAAGCTTGTATACCTTGGCGTGACATCTTTGTGCATGATAATTACCAACCCTACTTTTTAAGATCGAATGGTCCTGTAAACTAACACTTTCTGTGAATGCAGAAAAATAAAACAAAAAATAACTAGAACATCAGTGCAATCGGTTTATAAATCGGATAATTAGCAACAGAGATACAATCATTTCAAGATTTTTGTGAAGATTTTGTATAAAAACTATAAATGATTGTATCTCGCTTATTAATTGTCCAATCTAAGAACGGATTGCACTGGTAATTTTGTGATTCTTTGATTTATTTTTCTGCATTCACAGAAAATTTTGATTTACAAGCCCAATGTTTTTTTTTAAATACTTTCTATTGAATTTTATATGTTTACCTTATAACGCATTTAAAAACTAAACAACCTCTGATTTATTGAATTTTGAATTTTTTTATTAAGTAGGCATTTTTTTAAATACACTAAATTTTTCCCTTAATTTTATATTTCTTCAATACTCACTTTTAATTACAATTTTTGTAAAATCCAGTTTTTGTCTACAAGTATTTGGACACACTCAAAATGTTGTTTTATAATCACATTTAAGATTGTAAATAAGATATTGAAATTTTATTTGTTTAAATACAAATCATGTGCAACTACGAAGCATAAGTGTATAAGGGTGGGCGTGTTGCTTTTAAGCAATATATTCCAACCAACCCTTAACCAAGATCAACCTTATAAATGAAATAAATTAAATTAATTAAATCTGGCCGAGTTTTAAATGTTGCAACCAATTATTATTAAAATGTGGTTTATTAAAATATCATTGTTTTAGAGATATAAATATTTATAAACTTATTTTCCGCCTCGTAGCATAGTGGTAGCGCGGCTACCGTGCATGAGGCCGCGGGTTCGATTCCCGTAGGAGGTAGTAGTCTTACGCTTCAGTACCAGTCCAAGGTATCACACATGAAATATTAATATGAAAATCACATGTAAATAAATATTGCATGTAATAATATATTTATAATAAACAACACACATAATTTTAATGTTTTATTTACTTAATCAAAACAAAAAAAAAACAGTGAAAAATATTAACGAAATGTAGACGATGGCCTTGTTGTATCTGTTTGTGTTTTTTATTATTAATTTTTAGAAGAAAAAAAAAGAAGTTTAAGTAATTAATAAATAAAACAATTCATGTTAATATAATTTAAATGCATATCTTTAATTTTATCTATTTCATCAAAATGTGATTTTAAAACTATTTTTCTTGCACACGTATTTAGCAAAAAAATGTAAATTGCTGTAAAGAATAAACCTTGTAAATATAAGGTTAATTAATTAATATTTGATCCCCTTTAAAATATGATTAAGTTAGTTCGCTATTCCAAAGTTTTAAAGGAATGAAAAAATGTAGGAATGCTTTTATCCTGTACTGAAAATAAACCGAAATTATATATTTATTTGTTTTGACACAATGTAGACCCCTTGTTAAGGGGGCGCTGTGCCACGTTACCTCAGCTGCTTCTCCGTACAATCGTATTCCTCGATTTTCATTCTGGAAATTAGCACTACAGATTAGATAAGTTTTAGAATCGACCAGAAGCGGGTTTGCACGTCGTATTTTTTTAGCCTCTTCACGTATGAATTATGAATCACGCATATTGGCATCATTAATTACTCCGCGGGTATTAATATTATATTATTTTTGTAGTTCCAAGAATAGTTTTATTTCATTTTAACACAGTTTTTTTGCTTCTACAATGGGAATAAGATAAAATTAGAGTAATTTTTTTTAATGTATTTTTCGTAAATTTTATCAAAAAGGCAATTCATTAAATACATTAAGCATTTATAGACAATAGATAAAGTATTTGAGATAATATACTTTAATTTTCTAATTATGAGTACCTAAGCAGTTTTTTAACGACTCACGAAATCTGAACGTTTGTATTCATTTGAGACAAATTCTATAATAATTGGTGTTACTGACAATTTCAACAAATCTGTAGGTAACAATATTTGAATTACAGAAAAAACTTTTTTTTTAATTATTTTAACTTGTGGTATTATATGATGCCATATATGGGAAAAGCTATGTGTTTGTTAAAGAAAATAAATAAATTATTTTAAAAAATATAACGATTCAAACACATTTTTGGTCGATATCTAAAACTTGTAAAAAAATCATTGCTCCAGTGCTAAATTCCAGGGAGAAAATCGAGGAATACGATTATATGGAGACGCGGCTGCAGGTCACGTGGCATATAGTGCTCTCTCAAGTATTTTGTTGGTGTCCAACGCTTTAAAATGAGAAAAAAAAATAATTTGATCGATTTTTGCAATGCTACGTACAAACTGGTACAGAGTTTTTTTTCTAAGAAAACCCAGTCATTATTAATCATTAATAAAAATGTAAAAAAAGATGGATTTTTTTTTTTTTTTTTTAAATCTAAAAAAGATTTTAAAT
>JAGVSP010004303.1:0-16940 GCA_022494985.1 Micrasema minimum
ATTATTCAAAAATTAAGACGATAGCACTCAAACGCCAACGTATCTACAACGCATCTGTGACGCGCTTATGATAGTAATCGGTTATTTTAATATATTACTGATAACCGTTATATACGCGTCAAAACTGCGATCTATTTACATGTAGATACATAAGACAACTCCATTCCCAACTCACTCAAGACTCGAGTGTTCAAACAATGCATTCTGCCCGTCCTTACTTATGGCGCGGAAACAATGACTCTGACCACGCAATCCTCCCATAAGTTGCAAGTTGCACAGGGAGCATGGAGAGAACTATGCTTGGAATAACATTCAGATACTGAAAAGGGAACGATTGGATCCGACGCCAGACAAAGGTCTGCGACGTGCTGGAGCGAATTGCCTAGTTGAAGGGGAAATGGGCCGGTCACATAGCCAGAATGACGGACGACAGATGGACGAAACGCGTTCTGGTGTGGAGACCGAGAAACCAGGAGCTCAATCACAGATAACTATCGACGTAGTTAAAAACGTGCTAACCACGTGCTAACGCTAACCATTTGACCGATCACAATGAACATACGTTCATACCACGTTCGCGTTGCCGAGCACCATAGATGATAATAAATATCGCGGCTAAACGTCAAACGTCAAATCAAGAAAGTCAACGCGCGTGTCGGATTGTTTATTATGTCGACTGCTTTTCTAAATATTTGGCTTGCTGAACGCCGGCTAAATGCAATACGGCACTCGAGAAAGATTGAAAGAAGATATATCTCGGGAAATGGCTCGCGACTTGATGCGCTCGTTTAATAATCCCCATCGATAACTTTTTAACGCGTGTTCCATTGTGATCGCGAAAACGTTAAACATCCATGGTAAGAAATCGTTATCACGTCGCTTATTACCGCGTCGATAGTGATCTGTGATCGAGCTACAGAGGTCCACCGATGAGATGGGTGGACGACATTAGGAAGTCTGTTGGAAGACAGTGGATGGGGACGGCGTAGGATCGGGAGGCCTATGTCCAGCAGTGGACCTCAACGAGCTAAAGTGGTAATGACATTAGACATGTACATGCAGTGCTTGTCGATATCTAAAATGTGTAAAAAAAACTCTAGTGTTCAACTCCAAGGAAAAAAGCTGGAACTACGAATGTACGAAGCGATAATTTTCATTACCCAAAAAAACAAACAAGTTTTCTACTCAATGTTCTAAATATACTTTCACAACAAAATTAAATTCCTTCACTCATTGTCCATATTCTATTATAATTTATTTTTGGGTATACAGGATTTTCTTCAATACGAACTTATTGTTATTAATTAACGTTAGGAAATACATTGCTGAGTTGAGATGATCATCTGCCCATAACTATTGAGGATAGAATGTAAGTGAGGACAGCTACAGCAACTGGTGATAACAAGTTGGTTGCCGCCCTGTTGCTTGTCTGCATTGCTGCGGGATGCTCTCCTGTGAAAAAAAAAAAGAAAATTGTAGACAATAATAACATTATAACACGAAGTCTACAAAATATTTTTGGGTGATGTAATTATAGGTTTGTTAACAAATCAAATTGAAGCCGCTAGCTCTAATAAACCTCTAAAAAGTAAATAAAAATCGTAGTAAAGTACTGTGTGCGTTCATTTAAAAAATCTGTCGTTTACATGATGTAATATTGTTTGAATAACGAAATTTTTGCTATTTACACTGATAGATATATCAAATTTGGGACTGCTGTTTAACAGTCGAAAATTACAATGTCAGAATGTAGGAACACTAAAGAAAAACAGTTATTAGTTGGAAACAATACAATCTATTCAAAATTTTGCTTAAATATTACAATAAAACAGTTTGAAGTCCTCTCTTTTGTTGTCTTTTGAGTGTGATTCTTAACTTCAAGTTAAATGATTTCTCTTTGTTTCGCTATCGGAATAAAACTCATAATCTTAATATCAACTTATTTCTCAACTCTGAAATAAATTTAAGATACACAAGTCCTGGTTAGGTTCCACGCCACTGCGCCAGCTACCAAAATCACTTTTTCGTTTTACGATTGGCGCTTTACGTTAAATACTAAAACGGGGACAAATATAAATGGGCCGAAAAGGACGCGATAAGAGGAAATATTAATAGGCGTAATTTGTAACCGCGTTGTATAGTCCGCGCTTCGCTTTACCGCTGCGTTGCAATTAATCAAAAGCTCACTTCAAAAATGTTTGTTAATGAATGCAGTACGCAGCTTTGCCGGATAATTCCGAGCTTATCATTGATAAATAATTTCCAGTGTTTAAGTGGTGTGGAAGAGAAAACTGGAGCAAACAGAGAGGACATTAGGAGTGAAGATTGATTTGAAAGATTTAGACGGCCAAAAATTTATTGTGAAAATATAAAAAAAACACATAAACTAAACAGCTTACATTTTAATTTTAGTAAAACACGAAATCACCAATGTGATATTTTGGCTAACTATAGAGCAGAGTAGAGATTAGAAAGTAGTGAGGATGTTAGAAGTGAAGATTGATTTGATATATCTGGAATGGTAGTCATTTTATGGTAAAATTTTAATAAAAAAATCATTCAGAACCTACAGATAATACTTTTCCAAGTGTCTCCTTCTGTGCTAATGTGTGATTAAGTGTGAGGAGTTTGTACCGTGTCGCAGTCGGGCTTTGTTAAAATACACAATATATTTATGCTCTTGCAAACAATATTTTAAATACATATAAAAATAACTGATAAATCAGCTATACTTTAAATATATAATAAAAAAGTGTGATGCAATCATTTTAATTCCAGATTCGTTGAAAAATGCTAAATGCATTTCAATCATAAAGATAAACATTTAAAATCTAATTGAATTTTTGACATAAATACATAATTCCGTTATTAATTTCATACGGGTCCAAGCGACACGTGCAATGTATATATTTATACTGAGAATTAATTTTTGGTCGTTTTTCAAAATGGGATAAATAATAATATATCAAAATTAAACGTTACATTGTCTGCCGTGGAGTATTTATCTCCGTAACTACGGTAAACCTCTGATTAATTGAATTTTCGACCATAAATTAAGTACGCCGTTTTTCGCGATAAGCTTGGAAATTAAAAATGAAGCCTACCGTTAATCTGGCAAATATTTGTTTTGACCTGGTCTAGTCTGACAATTTTCCCACCAAATGCCGTGATTGGCTGCCTGTAATGCCACTCGCCGGTGATAGGTGGATTACGCCCGCGTCATCAATAGGCATCAACGTATTGACACCATCGAACAGTTTGAAATTTAAATGAAGTATAGAATTAGAAAGAGATATTAAAAATATTTTTTTTTTATATAAAAAAATTAATGACGCAGGCTTGAATTAATAAGTGTAAACAGCCTATTATGGCAATTCTTATAAGAAATATAATATACAATTTTCGGCTACGGAAAGCGCGGATTATTTTTACCAAAAACATTTTTCATTTATGAATTATAAAAATTATAGAAAAAAAAATGTGTTGTATGTTAGTTTTCGTTAAACCCACTTTATACGGGACAAAAAAACTGTACAGTTTCTTGTGCAGTTTGCAAACTGTTCCGTGTGAAGCAAAAACTGTATGGAATATTGAATGGTCGGCTTGACGTTTGGCAGACCTGACAGTTAATGTTTTCTATGTAAACGTTTAAATTGATATTGTTATATTATATTGAATGCTTTTAATAACGTAAAAAACAAATAACATATATTTACATACAAATTTAGCTACAAAGCTATATTAAAAATTCCCCGTTTGCAAACATACGATAGTGACTTACGATCGCGCTTTAAAAAATATACGTATTTAGAGAGTCTTCTGACAGACTGTAAAGTTTTCTAAACAAGAAACTGCACAAGAAATTGTACAGTATTCGGTCCTGTATTTTAAAGTACGTATTAGACTTTTATTTGTGCTGTGCATGTTGCCTGTATTTAGGAGTAAAAGTCCATATTGGATGTAACTAAGCGAAAACGGTCCAAAATTGTCTTTCTTTTCAAAGTATGCAGCAACGATACAGGTATTTTTATTACCTGTCTTTTCTACTACAATTAAAAGAAATAATTACATTATTTACAATGTTGAGGGTTAGTGTTGGAAACAGAGTTAATGGTGCCTTGAAATCGATACTGGCAAATAAGAAAATTAATTAAATAAAACACTTTGTTATTTAGACCACTTGAATTACATGACAAGTGGTCTAAATAACAAAGTGTTTTATTTAATTAATTTAATCATGTTATTCCACAACGTTAATGCCAACTCAATAAATAAGGCAAATAAGAACTTATCGAAAAAAGCAAAATTGGCAGTACACAACGGAGTTCTGGTACCAACCCTTATGTATGGTAGTGAAGCGTGGTGTTGGAAAAAGAAGGATGAAAGTAGACTGAATGCTGTTGAAATGCGATCTCTCACGCTAATGTGTGGTAAGACTATGTATGATAGGTGTACAAATGTCGAAATTAGAGCAGAGTGCAAGGCTGAGATAAGCATTATCGACAAAATTAAGAATTGGGGTTTTTCGATGGTTTGGTCGTGTGGAGCGAATGAGTGATGAAAGAACGGCTAAAAGAAGTTTAAATGCAAGTGTGCCTGAATTTAGAGGCCGCAGAAGGCCAAGATAGACATGGCATGACCAAGTACGTCAAGTACTTGAAAGTGGTTATGTGAAAAGTCGGAATAATCGGCGTATGTGCATGAGAAGATGTATGAATGTAGAGGAAGCAAAGGAAGTCTGTCAGGACAGAGTGGTATGGCGTTCTATGGCCGTGATGGTTAGTTAGTTAGTTAGTTAGTTACAATGTTGAATATTGGTGTTAAAGTAAAAGTTCATTTTTATCAAAGTTCCAGGTAATTTTTTTCTACAGTGTTTAAAACGTGTGCCGTTGAATTTAAATAATCAGATGAATAAAAATAATTAAACCTGATCCAAAAAATTTTTTTTTTCGAATTTTAAATAAAGGGGTTACTAAAAGAAATGTTTAAAAATCCGCAATTCGCAAGACTATGAATCCTTTCTTTATGAATTCCTTTTCTGAATATTTATGGCGACGCGAAACTTTGTAATATTTCTCGGTTTTTTGGCAACGGGTGTGATGAAAAATTGTGCTTCCTGGTGGCGTAATCTGCCTCGCAGACTCCCTATTCGTCAGGTCTCCGGCACTTAAAGTGATTTGCAAACTTTCTTCTGCCATTCCAAACAAACGTATTTTTATTTCGGCAGTTATTGAAAATACGCGAAAGATAGTAGCGTGAAAATAATATACTACTAATGCCGCTTTATATGAATAGTGAAATAAAAACAAAGGAAAAAGTGACTAAGCGACCTTATATCTGCAAAAGAAAATGATACTTAGCGACTTAATATTATCATGTCACTTGGTATCATTTTACTTTGTACATATATTATTTATTTATTTTATTTTATTTTAATAATATCCACGCCCAAAGGCCTTTTACATTACATAATTCAAATATTGTATATAATAAGAAAAAAATATTTTAAAATAGGTAGCAACGCATTCTGGTATAACATATTCAAAATTTGTGAAACTTAAAATGAATAAAACGTGAAATGCTTTAAAAATTTAATTTTTTAAAATGGATAAGTGTAATTATGTTACTTGGTAACTTTTTCCTTTCCACCGTCGCGTCGATATGTATTGAAATAGTTAGAACAAATATTTTATTATCGACACAGCGCCAGCGCCTGGGGCTTTTTTTAAATAATGGAACAATAAGCGTTAATTGGAGCTAAAACAAAGTATAAAAAAGATTATATGAAGAAGTGGACCATTTATCCTTTAGAATTATTGTTTCATCGAATCATGCTAAAATTTACAATAATAAAAAAATACGATAAACATACAGATTCGAATAATAATGCAAGATAAAAAAAATTAAAAAAAAAAAAAAAAAAATGTTTTAATAATTTTAGATACTTAAGTGATAGCCTTTAAGTGGACATTATTGTTAGAAATTAATGTTGTATATATTTAAAATAAGTGTATGTCTGTTGGCTGTCCATAAACAAATAAAAATAAAAAATAACTATAAACATCAAAACCAGTTAAATCTTAAGAACAAAATAATATTTAATAGGACACAACGCGTGTTGTGATTTATGAGTTTTTCTTTTAATTAGTAAAAAAATTATAAACAACATTTTGAGTGTGTCCAAATACTTGTAGACAAAAACTGGATTTCACCCATTACGGTCTAATAATTACAATTCGACATCTCAACAGAGACGAGAAGTTTGGAAGGGAATAAGGATATCTAGGCGTTTACAGGGCTTATGACCTGTCATTGGCTGGGCTAAGTGGCCACTTGATGTATTACAACATTCACGTGCAATCATTAAGGTTTCAGATTGCTAAAGCGCTTAGCAATTTTCTCAATGGATGACAGAGAGTGTTCATATGAGAAGCGTCGCGTCATTTAACTGTATACTATATACAAGTTCTGATAATTAGCAGATATGGATATCAAATACTAGGGGAAACGGGGAATGTTGTAATACATCAAGTGGCCACTTAACCCAGCCAATGACAGGTCATAAGCCCTGTAAACGCCTAGATATCCATTTTCCCTTCCAAACTTTTCGTCTCTGTTGAGATGTCAAATAGTAAAAAGATTGTTCATTCCGAAAGATCAAACAAAGATAGAATTTCAAAACCGAAATTATATCTTTACATTTGAACCGGGTTGTGGTCTAGTGGTAGATTCGAGTATTCCGGATTAGAATCTCTAGGTTCGAATCCCACTCCAGCACAACTTGGTTCCTGCTTTCTGTCACATGAAAATGACATTTTTTTCTTTAATTAATTTATGGTAAGCACCATTTTGAGTGTCCAAATACAAGATGCCAAATTGTAATTTATGGTATTTAAAAAAAAATGTATGAGCTGGCGCTGTCAAAAATGAATATTTCTTTACCATTGAGTACGTGGACGCTGACGCTTGCCGGGTTGGCATTGGACGGCACGCACGTGTAGTTCCCGGAGTCGCTGAGGGCGGCCTTGGTGACCAGCAGCTTGCTGGTGGTTCCTCCCTCCGTCTTCTCGGTCTCCAGGCTGATGCCGCCGCGCGGGGAGTCGAAGTCCACCACGGAGTTGCCGTGGTACCTAAGGAGAAGAGGGATCATTAGGTGCAGAACAGGGCGAGGGGCTGATTGGGGATGTGCGCTGACTGCTAACAGGAGATGAAGAAGGGTGACAAAATCGGATGTAACAAAACTCGATGTACAAGCGGGAAACCAGTGAATCTACATCATATTTGGAGTCGATTTTGTAGAATAAAGTTTTTTGATTAGACCCATAGTCTTCGAGAAAATTGATTAAAAAGTTGTTTTTTTTTTCAATATTTTTTTTCAAATTGTCATCAAATATATTTACTGACGTGATAACGTCTAATAAATCGATGAACGCCGGATGCACACACGAAAAAGCATGACTCATTGTCACGTTCCACCTGAGCCGAGTGTGCAAGCGAGAGCGCGGAACAAGCGATAGAGAGGCACGATCAGCCTAAGCGTTCGGTTTGTGATGCATCTATCTCTCTTCCACTCCGTCGCCCGATGCGTCTGAGTAGAAGGGAGACAGCAGCAGCACACAAGAAGAAAAAACAAAAAAAGTGCTAATTTATGGAAAAAAATTATAATTTTCAATTAACTCCTGCTTTGTATTATACAAAATAATAATAATTCAATAATTCAGTAACAATAATTCAATTCATAAAAGTATGCTATTTTTCATCAATGTTTTCTTATGACGTTATCACGTAAAATTATCGTTCCTAAACCGACTTTGTTTTAGTCAAATTAATACTATTCATGAAGAACACAAAATAAAAAATCACATTTTAATAAGAATTCATGCAATTTTACTTGATCTGCGGTATTTTTGAAAGCTTCCATGGGAAGAAACTAAACTGAATTCCCAGCCTTTGGAGAAATGATTACGGTGACTTAATTAGTATAAAGCTGCATGATTAATTTTTATTATTATTCGCTTCACACAAAAAAATAAATGATACAAAGGAATTTTCCCTATAATTACACTTACCATAGGACTGAGGCGCTAGAAGGCGGAGTGGAGTGCACATTGACTGAGCAAGTCAGAGATATGGTACTCCCTTTTTTCACGTACACATCCTGGGAGCCCCAGATATTTGCTTGGGCAGCTGTAACAAAGAAAAAAATACTAAATGTAATAAAAAACATGTCAGCGCTTACCTAATTAATAAAAATTCTTAACAATAATTGTTGTAGTAAATAAATAAATAAGGCTTATGGAAATTGCAAAATAAGTAGTTGTTAGTCATTAATTTTCATCTTAGCATAGGAATCTCGGACGTTGCGTTGGGAGTTTTTTTTAATGTGCATTTCCTAAAATGATTCTCTTATCAACTTGAAACCGCTAGAGATTACCTTCGAGTACAACTTCATTGGTTAGAACGCAGATTGGGAGGAGTTCGCCTACAAGTGAATGCACCCACCTAAAGTAATTTATTCTGCAAATACTATTGTTACTCGTGTACACCAACAAATTTGCATTGCAGATTTCACAAAATGTATTTTTAAATTTTCTATAGTAAAATGCCTATATGATCAAAAGTTAGAATGTGAAGATAACACATTATTTTATTCACTCATTTTTCAGTTTTTAACAATTATGAAATGAAATAAACTTTTGTTTTAAACAACTTATATATTTAAAAAAATGCCAACTGGTTTCGGAGATACTGCTTTTTCCACTTGAAAATGTTAGTTAGCGACTTCTTCTTTAATTTTCATGTATTATTCATACAAAGCTCTAAGGAGGAGTAGAACCTCCAAAACCGGTTGGCATTTTTTAAATATTTTAGTTTTTTAAAACAAAAGTGTTTTTTATTTCGTTGAGTGATAAAAAGATTTTGAAACAATAAAAAGTATATAATTTCAATTTTATTTTAATTATTTACAGCTAAAATACTATATAAAAATTATGCGTCAAAGCAGTATGTACCTACTACATACTACTACTACTCTCCCTTATCTGCGCTTAATGGTGTATAGAGCACTGCATCGATACACCAAGTGCATCTTGATAATTTGTTACATGCAGGTAAGATGTTCAGACAAACGCTTCAGCGCGAGTCCAAGGTACCACATATGAAATATTTTAATGTGAAAAATAGATTTTATATTGACCTCCATCGGGAATCGAACCTGCGACCTCAAGCCATGCATGGCAGCCCAACGCGCTACCACTGCACCACGAGGCGAACAATAACTACATACATATGATTCAAAGTAATATTAATTACTCGTAACTGAACGAATTAACGAGCTAGTTTTGAAAAAACCGAGAGAATGATAAAATTTTACGAAATTACATAAATATACTTAATTAGAATGAATATATTAAGCGAAATTTGTTCGAACCCTTTGTCATTATTGTTTTCATTGTTGGCTAGATTTATAGGATTAATTGTGTTATGCTTTACATATTACAAACTTTGAATATTGATAGGGATTGTACACAATACGTATCTCATTTGCAGTTGATTTATGCGGCTAAATGTAAATTTAATTAAGGAATTGAATGGATTCGGTTCCACGTGATAATGACACGTGCAAAGTCGGCTCAGATGGTCCTATTTAATACAATGGAGACCACAATTACGCGGACGGACTGTAAATTTGCGGACAATCATTTGAGGTGTTGGCCAAACATCAGTCTTATGACCACATCCGACAGGCGGAGTACCACTGTGTGGTTATGAATATTGTTGGCAGATGTAACGGAGCTGTCCATACTAATCAGCGCACATTGGTTAGAGTGATTACAAATATTCGGACAAAATAATTACAAGCCTTAGCATTTTTAACAAATTAGCTTGAGATGTCGACAGTTAGGATTTGTCAGCCAAGAGTCGACATCCACAGAGGCAGCATTGAATGAGACATATCGATACCTTAAAATGCAAATTGTGTAACTCCATTTTTTGACAAAATGATTTTATGATGGCATTTTGTTGTCTGTATTCCAATACATGGGCTAGATAAATTGGACGAGCCAAACATTAACACAAATGGCCTAAAAACCACATAAAAAGGGTAACTGCAACGATAGTATTGGAAACGCTGCAAATTTGGCAATTTCACCATTTTGTTTTTTGCTCGTTCTATAAAGTAACCATTTAGGAGTTACAAAATTTTCATTTTAAGGTATCGATATACAGACCTTACGTCTACCTTAGGAAAAAGAAGGAGAAAAAATTAGCTTTAAGACTCAAAATGTAATTCGGATATGGCCAAAACAAGATGAAAATAAAATATGTTTTTAAACACAGAAAATAATTTGATTTATATTTTTTATTGACATTACTTGGTGGAATTCCATGATTAAATTATTGGTATATAACTAATTAAAGTTAAATAAAAATACTTGGTACACTTCCACTTTTATTTATTTAACCAGTTAGCGCTTTCACCCTGTAACGGGCATCTTCAGACTGGTAACATATTGTACAAGACAATAATATATATAGCAGTCTGTCAGAACAGTGTGATATGGCGTTCTATCCCCTCTGCCTACCCCTTCGGAAAAATGGCGTGATGGTTAGTTAGTTTTTATAAAATAAATTTAGACATGAGTTGGAAAAAGACAAAATGAAAGAAAGATGAGACGAAATACAAAAACATATGTTAAATGGCAGTATTGTAACAAAGTAGGTAATGGAAAAATGGAAATGGATACACCTTCTACAATACTGCCATTTAATATATGTTTTTGTATTTCGTCTCATTTTTCTCTCATTTTGTCTTTTTCCAACTCATGTCTAAATTTATTTTGTAAAAACTGTTATATATATTATTGTCTTGTACAACATGTTACCAGTCTGAAGATGCCCGTTACAGGGCGAAAGCGCTAACTGGTCAAATAAATAAAAGTGGAAGTGTACCAAGTATTTTTATTTAATTTTAATTAGTTAGATACATATAATTTAACGGACAACAATAATACAAAGACGTTTCAAAATACAAGCGTTTCTAAACACAGCTAAAATGCATTTCAAAATATATGTTACCAAACAAAAGGATACAGTTATTGGAGTAGGGGATAGTGGCAAAGGATGAAATCAAAACAAAATGGCTACGATTATAGTGTTTATTGAGATGAGTTATGAAAGTTGAAGAAAAGTGGTGGAAAAATTAGAAAGAAAGCGTTTGTATGAAAAAGTAAAACACGTTTTCAAAAATTCATACTTCTATTTTTTTTCGTAGTACCAATTTTCGAGTTTCGTAGAAACAATATGAAATTCAAGTATCTAATACTGAAACTAAAATATTTATTAATTTTTAAATTCAGTGAATCTCAGCAGTACCTATTCTATAGATATATAACCATGTACAAAACTCGATGTACGAGCGCAAAACCGCTAAATCTTAGTCATAATATTTTTGGAGTTTGTTTTGTAGATTTTTTGTGTTCGACCCATAGTTTGAGAAAATTGAGTAAGCAGTTGATTTTTTAAAAATTTCTTACAAATTGTTTTATCAAAAGTATAAAATTCAAATAAAAGTAGATTCAATAACTGAATACTTTTAAGAATTTGTGCAATTTTAATTATTGGTATAGCGTTATGATTATTTTGTATACTTATAAAGCTTTGTATCGATAAAGTAAAAAAATTAAGCTCTTATTCAAAAGTCACCCAGTTTTTAGGTTGTGCTACGAGTTTTTATACTTAATAATGTATGCATACTTATGTGTAACGCAATATCATTAAAATTAGTTGGTACTAAAAGCGTTAGTTAGCGACTTATTATTTTGTAAATAATTATTGTGTTATTAAGCTTTGTAAATTCTAAAAAGTAGTTTAAATAAATAAATATTAATTTAAAATAAAAAATATACGAATCGATTTTATCAAAACGTAAATATTAAATTCGATTTAGTAGATACACTAAAATCAGACTTGGATATACAAAAGGTATTTTGAAAAGCTAAACGTTTTTTGTTTTGATTCGTATGTATCTATAAAAGATATGTAATTTGTATTTCTAAGTTTTACAAAGATACATATGTAAAACTTAATTTGCGGGTTTTTATAAGGATTTAACAATAAACGTTTAGCAACTACACATTTTGATTGAAAAATGCTAAGACTTTTTTTTACAAGCAAAGCAATTTACGGAGTTTTCTACAGGCAATAATTATTATTTCCACCACAAAGTGGCTTTGATAACAATCAAAAGTAAAACATCTAAGAATGCCACCGAACGATGAGAAACGAAAAGAAAACGATGAAAGAAAAGAAAAGTGTGAGGAAATCTGACCTGAAGAGTGGTGAACAGGAGCGGAAGTCGACAGGAGGAAGGATTCATCTGGAAAGCAGAAGAAAATAGTCGAATGAAAAAAAAATTGTGAAATGAAAAAAAGAAACTAAGTGAAGGCTCTTGCGCCAAAAAGTGATACGTCATCGCGATGGCAATCAGATTTTTTTAGGTTTCTCTTTGGTGATGTTTATATTTAAATTTTAAATGGTACATACCATAATTGTGGGTAGTCAAACTTCAATATATTTCTTCTTAATAATCTAATGAAAAATCTGTTCATGGATAAATAACTACATTGACTAAAATTACGAAGTTAAAAATCGTAAAAAAGCTCTTATATATAGTTAAATGTTAGTCTGTAATATGTGAAATCCAGTTTTGTCTACAAGTAGTGGACCCACTAAAAATATTGTTTTTAAAACAATATTAAATCGATTTCAAAATAGTTCGCGTAAACAATTTGTCAGTGACAAACTTTTTGGTATTGTATCTAATTGTCCGCCTCGTAGCATAGTGGTAGCGCATTTGTTTACTGTGCATGAGGTCGCGGGTTCTATTCCCGTAAGGGTCAAACTGAATTATTTATATACAAGTGATTTCCTTATTATTATTTCACTTGTTATGCCTTGGACAGGTACTGCAGCGTAAGACTGATCACCCTACCTACACTGCATTTGGTGTACCAATTCAGTGTCCTATGCACCATAATGCAAAACCTACCAAATCTACAAAAGATTTAACATTTTGTGTGCTAATGAGAAGTCATTTAAAATATTAATATTCAAAATGATTTTGCCTTTCACAAAA
Organism: Micrasema minimum; assembly: GCA_022494985.1. Classification (NCBI taxonomy): domain Eukaryota; kingdom Metazoa; phylum Arthropoda; class Insecta; order Trichoptera; family Brachycentridae; genus Micrasema; species Micrasema minimum. The sequence continues at coordinate 13,139 of JAGVSP010004303.1, forward strand.
ATGTGGATGATAGCTAAATCATTGTGGTATGAATTTCAATGTTTTCATTACATGTAAAAAGTTGGTATGTATTAGTTTCATATTATGTTATATTTATACTTTATTTTAAGGTTTAAAAATTGATACTATTTAAATTATCATTATAAATTGTGTTATTAATTTATATTGTTTTTATGTTAGTAATAAATTCACGAGGGAAATATGTAAACCAGAATCTAATGCGAATATTGTATTATAAGAACTGTAAGCCGGGCAAAGCTAATTAATATTGGGTAAAACTTATATTTATATGAAAAACCGTGATTGCGTAATAAACTCACCCCCTTACCCACAATATCTGTGAGATTAGCCCCTTGGGAGACCCACCCTGCTACAGAGAACCCTTGTAATAAATGTTAGTCAACAAGCTCATGCTAAAGGGTGGATATATTATAACATTTCAATTAAAAATGCTTTAATTTTTGAGTAGGAAGTAAATATCAGGCCGTGAAAATTTCGACAATGTTATTAGTAATTCTAATTTGACCTATGACTAAATTACGTAATTTTTTTTTATTGCTTACGGAAAATTATTAATATGTTTTTTTGAAAACTCATTTGTGATTTTAACATAAAAATATCTCATGTGTGACAACTTGGACTGGCGCCAGAGCGTAAGACTGATCATCTTGCCTTCATATAACAAATTATCACGATTCACTGCACTTGGTGTACCAATGCAGTGCCCTATGCACCATTGGGTGCGAATAATGGAGAGTAGTGGTAGTAGTAAAAATACATCAAAGTACTTTATGATTATTATCATTTTTGTAGCGCCATTTTTGTATAAATATACCTCAATGGCGCTTACGACAAATACAGCAACGGTATAAAGATAAGTTAATTTTCCTTTTTTTCGATGATATCATTAAAACAAGTTGTTTAATTTAAAATTTAAAATTTCGAAACTCAAATCTCAAATGGACGTTTTGCGAATCAGTGTTTTGGCTTTGGAACGATATAGATTCAGTATTACGTGAGGGCAATAGTTACCTACTTTTTATCTTCTGATATTATTTTTTTTATCTTCTGATATTATTTCCAAAAAAGCTTTTAAAAATGTTTTTCTTTGCCCAGCAGATGCCATAAATATTGCCATTACTACACCCTGTGTGGTGGAGATTGTCCGTCGGTAATGGTGGTTTCTTTATTCCGGCAGATATGATTAATACGCGACGGAAATGGCCAACGCAAAAGGCGCCATTGTAGAGAGAATCCAGCCAATCAGAGGCTTTGGAAGTAATACCAAATTCATGTTACTTAACCATCTGGCCTAGTAGTTTGAGTCACAGAATTTAGATAGGTATTCTAAGATTCGAATCCTGCTCTACCACCTTCTTATTTGTACAGTTATCTCCAACTGTTTTAAATAATCACTTAAAATTAAATAATTTAGGTAGGTTTTGAATGTTTTTTTTTTTTCATTATTTAAAATAGTAAATTAATGCTTCTGGAATATGGATATTCTTGGGACTTTCGAAATTACTTTAAAATTCTACCGAAAAGTAAGAAAAATTTTGTGGTTGAACTTAAATATTTTAATCTGGAGTCTATGGGTCTTACCACAACGCCATTACCACCCGGTATTATATTTATAATTCAGTGAATTTTAAAATGACGTTCATATAATAATACATTTTGTAAATATAGTCGAATTCTCTTTTCACATACTACGCGAGCCTAAGGCTAAAAAATTGTTGGTTATTAATAAGAAGATTTTTATGTAATTTTAAAAAATCCGGAAGCGAGTTAGGGCAATATGTTCGGCTTAAAATTAAGCTCCCATATACGGCCTTCTGGCATCCGACAGTTTGGTTCAGCTTTTCCGTGTCCAACATACAAAATAGTGCAGGGGCGTGCTATTACTTACCAAATAACTTATTATTTTTCTACACTAAATTTAATTTTATTATTTTTACTTTAACATTTTATTTTTTTATTTTTATTTTATTTCTCAACACTAATGACGAATGTTGTCATTCACAAATTGACCACTCAACCCAGTTAACGACAGGTCATAGCCCTGTACACAGATTTTTCCATATTCTCTTCTAAACTTCTCGTCTCTGTTGAGATGTCAATTAATTGTAATTAGATGTAAGCCCGTCATGGGCGAAATTAAATTTTTGTTTTCGTGTATCATTTGGACAAATTCGAAATTGTCCTGGCATACTTCTCTTGCTTCCTCCACATTCATACATCCACATTTATTCATCATTATAATATGATTATTTTTCTAATTTAAAAAAATCAAACATGATTTATGATTTAATTTGCCTTGCTAAGGTACTCTTTGTACCTCGGATACGGATCGATTTCCAGTAAAAACATAGAAATCAGACATGATTTTTCTTAAATCTATGTATCTACGATGTTCTTCTCTGTTATACGGCCTACTGGCTTATTGAAGTGATCAAATAAATATATAAAAGTGTTGGTTGGCACGCCCCTGCAATAGCAGAATGTTTTTATCAGCAATCTCACGTCCCATCTGCGGGTATCTAGCCGCAGAATCCAACCAAGTGTGTTTGGCCGGCCGAATAAGAAATGCAAAAAATAAAGCACCGCTCGGCCGAACATTCGGCAACAAATCTGGTGCGTCAACAAAGCCGTATCGGCCGAACTAATTCTCGGCGTAGATTGCCCTTCTCTATAGGAAACTCATGACTACAAATTAACTTCATTACTGCAATTTCACTGTGCAATTAGTACTCCAAGCTTTAGCTCATTTATTACATTTAAGCTTCGACAACAAGAATTTCTGAGAAGTGACATTCCATACATAAAAAATACTACCGTGTCTAGTGTCTAGTTACCCACTACGTCACTCACTAGGTCTTATTTATTTATTTATGGATGATTTATAAAGCGCTATTTTCGCGAGAAATCGCCTCAAGAGCGCTGTACAATAAAGAGGCTAGACACAACACGTTTTTGCAGCAACCAAGCGCCGCATGAACGGTTGGGTTACTATTCTAGTCTCCTACAGTTTCAGACTTACATAAGTAAAATAAATATTTTTGAAGTTTATTAATTTACATAGGATTAATATTGAAACTAGTAAATTATATAGGTAATATTACAAAGGTATAGACAAAGGTGATAATTACCAAGTTTAAAAGCAGAATTAAAAGTTGAAAATAGTTTTAAAAAGGCACTTGGACTTGAAGTTTAACTGTGTGGGAGACTAGACACCATCTTGCAGCTACAAAGCGCATGGTTTTGGAATCTAGCCCCCCTTAGTAAGATCTAACTTGATTTTCCTACCCTGAGTAGTACTAAGCAAAATTTAACTTTCCGGAAGGCTGTACCACTACTCATCTTGCAGCTACAAAGCGCCATCAATAAACATCTACGTCATCACTAGACATCTACGTCACACGTTTTGTGTATTGGCCGTATAAGTGCTGGAGTCTTTACGGTGGAATTTCATAATAAGTGGTGCAATGAAATTATTTTATTAAATTTTTAGAAAATGTGTATGTAAACGCTCTTTCTAGTGAATTCTTGTTCGAAGATTTTGGTCTTATTTTCTGAATCTTATGACGTATTTTTAAATAAGTTACAAAAATGATTACTAAATTTTAAAAATTCATTGTTCATAAGTCATCATCACCACCATCATACCATATCCGCTCCCTATGTGGAGCATATGGATTCCACAAACTGCCTCCTAGCCAAGAAATCCGCCGCCAGTTTCCCGGCATCCTCCCAAGCCCGATAAGCCCGCACTTTGACGCAAACTGCCGAGGTTTTAAATTAT
>JAGVSP010004304.1:0-15655 GCA_022494985.1 Micrasema minimum
CAAAGGTTGCTGTGTCCGTTCCCTCACCTTAATCATAGTAAGTCATAATCGTAGTAAGTCATAATCGTAATAATTTTCCTCACAATATTTTTAAATTATAGAACACTAGGAATTGAAAATGAATTTCTTGATAATTTTTGTATTTTTTTTGTGCAAAATCAATAATGCTTCACTAAAATTGCGTGCTCTCTGCCATTTGGCTTGCATATTTATGAGGGGGAAACGAGGTTCTTTCATGAATTCATTAAAGTTTTACAAAGTGCTGGGTAAAAGTCGCCTTTCGTGTTGTCTGTAGCCATTTTTAATTTGACTAAACGATTGAATTATTTAAATTTATAACACTTTTTTCACAAATTAACAAAATTATGTATTTGTTTACTATGTAGGAACCTTCAATTTATTGTGTTTATTCTTGTGGCTTATTGATTTATAATCCTGAGTCTTGACTAGCTATGAGTTTCCGGCTTTGACGGTCGCTAGGTCAACCTAATCTTGTACAGAAGCCTATTTCTTCTATACTCAGTAGTGTGGCCCGTATTATATATTTAAAAAAAAAAACAAAACTAGTTTACATGTCTGGGCACCCACTAATTTTTTATCAGTGGTAAAACAAGTATTCAGGTAAAGTTTGAAGCTAATATTCTAATTGGAAGACAGTGCTCAAAGGTATGTAATATTAAGAAAAAAAATATGAAAAAATCTGGCATTTCGAGGGTTGTTCTAAATTAAGTACAACTACCTGGGAAGTCGTAAATTAGTTTATTTCGTAGTATAATATTGATGATGAATGGTAGCTGATTAAATCTAGATATTGGTTCTAAATCTTTGACACCTATCAAGAATATGGAGTCCGCTTGACGTGTTATAGTAGATGACAAAGCCATATTTTCACAAAAAGTCCAAAATCATCACTTGAATAAAAGCACTCTTCACAAACAACCATTGATAGTTCTAATTTTTTCAACTCTTTGACACATTTTTCTTGGTATTTCTTTCACAACAACCAACGATATTCAGATCAACGCCGTCAACAATTATAATCTTCCATTTTGAAGAAAAACAGACGCCATATAAAAAGTACAAACCTGAAGAATAAAGTGACATGCGATTAGTCCAGTGGAAATATCAGAGCAACACAATCCAAAAGAATTGAATTTCAAATCAGCCTTGAACTGCTGAATTATTCATTATTAAAATTCAAGCGACTGACACGCGAAATAAAAATGTTCGTAGAATAATAACACGTTGGTTTTTATTTACCTACATACTAGAAATTCTTAAGCTACATTAGCAGACTATTCGTTATCGTTTTGCATATTGCTAATGCACGTAGTATTTTTCAACATGAAATATTAATTTTCACAACATTTTGGGCGTGTTCAAATACTTGTACACAAATCTGGATTTTCCCAATTCGCCCAAAATGTTGTATAAAATTCCTGGTCTAAATATAAGTAAAATAAATTGCATCTCTTCATCGTAAGAGTCATCTGCAGGCGATTACTAGTACTTAATTTAACTCGATCAGAGTCTTAATTACAAAAATAAAGTAATTTGCTAATAAATACTTAACTTCAATATCAATGCATAGATGGAGCTTTCAACTCGCTGGTGGATGATTCTTGATTCGTAACATATATACAAAATTAAAAATGTTACCTGGTGTGGATATTCGCTAATAAGCAGAACGGGGAATGTTGTAGTACACAAAGTGGCCACTCAACCTAGCCAATGACAGGTCATAAGCTCTGTTAACGCTCGAATATCCCTATTCCTGAATTTGAAAAAAATCTACCTCATCTCTGTAGGGATATAAAATGAAATATTTATTTTCATATTAATATTTCATGTGTGATACCTTGGACTGGTTCTGAAGAGTAAGACTGTTAATCTTATCTTCATGTAATAAAACGATTAAGATACACTGCACTTGGTGTACCAATGCAGTGCCCTATGCGCCATTGGGTGGGGATAAGGGAAAGCAGTAGTAGTAGTAGTTGTAAAGTGCGCATAATAATACGTAATAAATAAGATTATCTGTTTCCCTTATTGTACGCGGCATTGCACAAAAAGAATGACCATGTAATAAATAGAAATAATGGCAAAATCTATGCAATACACGTCACGATACTTCACCTGACAATAATAACAATTAACAATACCTTTCTCATATATCTACCTGTGGATTCACTTGACTTTCGCATAATCTGTCACGGTCCTACTCAGCGCATTCCTCGTTCGCGTTTCCGCCCCCTTTTAAATCTATTCTTTCATCATTCTTAAAATATTTTTTTGCATCCTCTTCATGCCTTTTCATGCCAAAACACATTGTAGTATTCATTACCTGGTTTACTGTTCACTAGACTTGTTCGCTAACCAACACAAAGGTTTAGGCAATGCTTACATTTTTTACCTTTTGACAGTGCGATGTAAATTGTATGTTTATGGAGATTAAAGGTATATTCAGACGTAACCGTGACGGAACGTACCGTACCGTGTTGCCTTTTTCCGTATTTCAAAAATATAGTATTTATGTGTCCTCGTATTATCATATTTGGAGTCGATTTCGTAGAGTAATATTTTTTTATTTGACCCATAGTTTTCGAGAAAATTGAGAAAAAGGAGTTAATTTTTTTTTGAGAATTTGTTACAAATTGTTATCAAATATAGTTTATTTAGTCAAATCAATACTGTCCATAAAGAAAATAAAAGCATAAACCGAATTTTTATAAGAATTTCTGCAATTTTACTTAATCTGCCGTACTTATGAAAGCTTTTACGAAAAGAAAAAACAATTTTTTTTCAAGCTCAGATTCTAAAGTCATATTAGTCATTCGACTCCAAATATGACGTACCTATGTACATAGATTCACCAGTTTTCGGGTTGTACTACGAGTTTAGTTACTCCATGTTTATGCATATTTTATTCTCATATATTATTTATTTAGAAATATTATGTACATATCAAATACAGTATTAAATCTTGTTTTTCTGTGAGAAATCTACACCTTATTCCGATAAGAAAATAATTGCCATAATCATAACACGTCTCCGCTACATCTGTTCTTACCCTGATCATTGACTTCAAGGTATCACTACGTTGTGTGTTGTTATCTGATATCCGTGTGACGTGACATACGACAATTAATTCCCTTCCTTATTACCTGGCAACAATGGACCCATAACACGGGGCTAGAACATCGCGGGTGACGTCACATGAAATACCAAACACCGCTGAAGTTGTTACCTGAGTACGCGACCCTGGTCAGGTCAATGGGGAACAATAACACGTTTTACGAAAACCGATGAAAATATGTAAAATTGATTTAGAAAAATTAATATTAATTTAATAATATTTATGTTGCAAAACCATGTTTTCATTCATAATTTTCGATATCTATCTATTTAGACGGTTTTGCTACCTATGACATTTAATATTATCTATTTATTTATTCTGTAATAGGTTGCAAATCATAGTCCAGGCCTATAGTCTTTATTCTACACACAAAGATTAATTTTGCCACTGTGACGAGCTTTCTAAAGCGTCTGTTTTTTTTAAATCGAATCAGTTTCGAAAAGTCTTCTTCAAAGTGGTAACTTGTTTATTTTAAATATAAAGTACTTAAAATTTTAAAGTTCGCCAAACCGACACCAATACAAACCATTCGTTGGGCCATAAAATTCCGTGTGGTTAAATTCTAACTCACTATTAATCCCCAAAATCTGTTCACACAACATGATAATAGCAGCTTCAATCGGAATTAATATTAATCTGTGGTCTGTAAAGGTTTCATTAAACGCCCGAAACCGTTCCGCCCAATCGAAACCTAATGATAATAATTTTATTCATGACCGTCACGGACCGTCATTCTGGGTGAGAAACTTGGTTATTTCATAATAATGGAATAAGGTAGCCTAAGGATGTTTGAAATATGATTGTATTTTGAATGAAGCAGACCAGACGGTATGTCTGATAAAGGGTTTTTTTTATTACGTCATTCCCCATTCCACTGATGTGCCGGCACCGAGAACAGTTCACATTAATTTCTCAATTTCCCTATAGCAATAATACAATACTTAAGGGTGTTGTGATAAGTTAGGGATCTACCAGCTTTTAGTTAAAGCTGTCACAGTTCACAGTAATTATCATATATAGCTCAGTCAAATTAGGGGTTTTGCCTTAACTAATTCGGATGTTTTTGATTCTTTTTTAATGTTGATCAGTGATGTCCAGGGAAGGTTGCATCAAAAGTCCGGATGAATAGGAGGTGAGCTTAAGTCAGGATTTTCAAAAAACCAAAAAAAGTGGGCCTTTTTTAATTTTTTCAAAAAATCTCGAAAACGCTTAATCCAACCAAAAAAAGTTGTAACAAAAAGTAATAGAACACTAAAAATTCTATAAAATTGGTATTGCGATTTTTTTCGGTATCTCTTATAGTTTTCGAAATAATCTCATTTGAAAAATCACATATTTTACTGTTTTTCTCCTGTCAACATCTTTTGCCTCGGAAACGGGCTTACACCTCGTGAACCGTACCTCGCACGATAAAAATGCTCATAACTAAAATTGTAGAACATTAAATTTACTACAAAATCAGTAGGTATATTGTTTTTTTTTAAGTGAAAAAAATTAATAGTTTATAAGTAAAAAAAAGTGTGTGTGTGTACGCTATGCACCAGCCCTATTATACAAATACTGGGGCAAATTAGCTAGATTATTATTATACGTACATTATATTAACAATATTGAAACTTTTTAAATGATTTATTGAACACAAAAAAAGGTAAAAAGATAAATGAGAAAAGGAGTAAAAATATAAATAATTTATTTATTATGGCTATCTACCCCATGCATACACATAATAGGTTTTTGGAACATTCTTATTTTTATTTTTAAGCTGTTTATAAGCTTCAACGTTAGTTAAAAAACCAATTTAAAAAAACTGAAGGATCCTTTGATAGGATTTTTTTAGCAGCTATTTAACGGTGCGTGATCATGACGAATCAACACGATTAAAATCGTTTGTAAACGTGCGTCTATTTACAGTAAGGTAAATGTAAGTAAATTGTGTATGAGTGTATGAGGGGTGTGTGAGAGGGTGTGTGAGACTTTCTGTTTTTTATGTTAATATTGGGGTGAAAATGAAAAATTAAAATGTTTAAATGAAAGATGAAAATGTCACTAGTAATATTTCGAACCTATCATATTTTGTTTACAGCTTGTGCTTTGAAATTATTTGGATACAAATAAATGGGTCTAATGAATTAAAATTAGAATTGTATTCCATAAACAAGACGTATTAAAATTTTTGGGATGTTTTTCAGTACATTGTACTGCTGCAAAAGACTAGCATGAGGTATGACGAGTCTCTAAAGTAAATGGAACCATCTGAAGTTAAAGGTTTATGTCAACATTTTTGACGAACGATTGGACATTTTAAACGTTGCAATTGAATGTGAGCTTGCATTAATTCCAAAGGAAATGTTTAATTGGTGAGTAGTGTACAAAGCCATGCATGATGGCGCTCCAGAGTATTTAAAAGAGCTTTGCATTCCAGATGAACTAGCTCCAGACGTCTCACACTTCGATCATACAGCTATAGGCAGGGTTTTAGTACCGATCCGTAATCAGCGCACAAAATTTGGAGAGCGCGCTTTTGCGGTTGCGGGCCCTGTGGCTTGGAATGCTCTCCCACCAGAAGTGCGCAACTGTGAGAGTGAAGTGATGTTTCGAAAGAAACTTAAGACCTATATGTTCTCAAAATCTTTTGATTAATTTTGATAATGGTATTTTCTACTCAGAAATTGAGTTTTCACTCACTTTAATTTCCCGAGCCGTTAAATTCAATATTTGAAGCGCCCTTGAGGTATATTTATACGAAAACAGCGCTATATAAATTATCCATAATAATAATAGGTACGTTTATAGATTATTTTTTCTACGATTCTTCAATTTCGATTGTAATGCGTTACTTTGAATCAATTTCATTGATTCGCATCAAGATTAAAGTATGGGGGTCAACGAGCGTGAAGCAAATGGCGATATCATTAATCTTAATCAATAATATGTGGGTTATATAGGTAAGTGTCTTACGATCCTATTATACTCCAAACAAGATTGCGTCGAATTGCCTTTTACGTCTTATTGCCAATCCCCGACATTCGTAATACGAATAATGTGGCTGTATTATAGTGATGTACCTACTAGCCGAGAGCCCATTGATGGGTCATTTAGTGTGTTTGTAGGTTTCTGTGCCCATCGGTAACTTTCTCTCGCGTATCTGATGTATTGGTAGTTGCGACATTTCACCCAGCGACCTATGTGGGCGTCCGTTGTCACTTTTTATACTTGGGCTCTTTGTACAGATGACCGTGAAGATTTCTATATTTATGTGCAGCAACGAAATAAATCACTATACCAATGTGCATTTTCGAATCACTTGAAAAATAATCTCCGGGACTTGAAAATGGGTCTTCTGAATGCTTGTCAGGTGCTCTAGCTACTGAGCTAAACGACCAATTAATTACCTCTTCGTCCTGTTGCTCGATCACAGATCACTATCGACTCGGTAATAAGCGACGTGATAACGATTTCTTACCCATGGATGTTTAACGTTTTCGCGATCACAATGGAACACGCGTTAAAAGTTATCGATCGGGATTATTACACGAGCGCATCAAGTCGCGAGCCCTTTCCCGAGATATATATATTCTTCGCACATATCTTCATTCAATCTTTCTTGAGTGCCGTATTGCATTTAGCCGGCGTTCAGCAAGCCAAATATTGAGAAAAGCAGTCGACATAATAAACAATCTGACATGCGCGATGATTTGACGTTTGACGTCTGGCCGCGATATCGCGTGCCGAGCATGCCCGAGCGTTGCTTCGGCAATGATCGGCTCGGCGAACGTGGTATTAACGAATGTTTATTGTGATCGGTCAAATCGTTAGCGTTAGCACATGGTTAGCACGTTTTTAACTACGTCGATAGTTATCTTTGATTGAGCTACTGGCCGCTTGCTTCCCAGAAACTTCTGCGCTCGCGACTTTTCCGGCTGCTTCTCTTCAGTTTCAAAAGTCCCGCTACCTTTACAACTTTCCCTTATCCGCACCTGACGGTGCATAGGGCACTGATATGCTGCATCGAGTGCAGTGTGTCTTGGTCATTTATTACACGAAGGCAAGATGATCGGTCCTATGTATTTATATTTTATTTAATTTAATTTACGGACTTAAGTCCATTTCAAACATAAAGTTATTCTAACACATATATATGTACACAGGTACAATTAAAATAAAATACAATCAAGGAAATAAAAGCTAGGACAAAATTTGAAGTATATACGTTCATTAGAACTACCACGAGACAAGATCTGGTTTATTCTAGTGATTGTTTAAATCTGGAAAAACTAACACCAAAAAAGTCCAGATCCTGTCTCGAGTTTACTATGCGACACAATCGGGACATTTTGTGCTGTGCTGTTCTGTGCTGTATCTCATATGATAATCTTTTTATGTGGAACAAATTTAAATAAACGATTCATATAAAGCCCGTTGGAAATAGAACCCGCGATCTTATGAAAGGTTGTCCAACATTCTAACCACTACACACTAGGCGAACAATGAGTATGCAACTGCTGCGTTATCTCACAGTCTTGACTAAAAAATTACAAAATTTAAAACTATTTCCCCGCAATTATGAAAAGGTAATTTCTTCACTAAGTCACTAAGCCCTCATTTCTTAGCCCAACAATTAATAATTGTTTCTCTCTCCCATCAAAAATACTATACCAGACTTCTCTGAAATGGCATCTCTATTCACACGGTATTAGGTGGCTCCTAAAAGAGTTTTGATTGATGCTAGCAATTTGTGTTTTCGTGTTCCATAATGGCTGGAATCAGCGGAATCCAGAACCCACACAATATTAGTCATGATCAGGGCTGTGCAGTCGGAGCTGGAAGCGGTTTTGAGCTCTGACTCCCATGTAAAATATCATATCATCATTATTTACATGGATTCCACAAACTACTTCCAAGCCAAGCGATCGGCCGCCAGTTCCCGTGCATCCTCCCAAGTCAGGTCCACGTCCCGCAGCTCTGGTGCAAATTTCCAACGGATCGTCAAAAGTGGACGTTCAGGGCGCCGAGAACAAATCGATTGCACTATTTTATTGCCTTATTTGATTTTTGTCCTTTGAAATGATGTGTACCTCACAAAAGCTCAGAATGCTCGCTTGTTGAGCTTTGAGAACAAGTGTCTGAAAAGGATTCTAGTCATTAGGTGGTTTGACTTCATAACTAACGCTGAAGTTAGGGAACGGACGCAGCAACCTCCAAAACCTGGAGTCGTGAAGATGCGGCGATGGACCTGGCTTGGGCATGTACTCCGGATGCCTCGGGAGAGCCTGAACCCGAGCTGCCTCTTCTTTACGCCTGCAGGATCCCGCCGTCCTGGCAGACCGTCGATGACCATCCTACGGCTGTATTCGGCGGAGCTGATGGATGCGGGCCTGACGTGGGAGGAGGCTAGAGAGCTGGCTGGTGACAGGGTCTCCTGGAGGGATCTAGTGATGTCCACATGCTCCACATAGGAGCGAACGTGGCAAAAGAAGAAGAAGAAGATGTGTGTTTTTTTCACCATCACCATGATTTTTAAACTCGCCATTCACTTGGCTTCGTCTTTTTAGTTGGTTCAGGGCACTGATCACCAAAATATCTACATCTATATATGTAGCGGAGTTGCGATAGGTACATAAAATAAAATATATGAAATCCTTTGCGTCGGTGATCGGTGACCAGATAGGTGGTTGGGATGATGATTAGGACTACAATTAGGACTTTAAACGCCTAGATATCCATATTCCCTTCCAAACTTCTCGCCTCTGCTGAGATGTCAATTGTAATTGAACTAGCATTATCTTGTTTTATGGCCCATAATTTTTTAAACAAGCAGCCAATCGAGAACCTTGAAAACAGTTCGTGGACTTGAGATTCCTAGCTAATATGAAAAAAAAAAAAAACTTGTATCGTCTTTCTTATTCGTGTTTCAATGTGCAATATGTAATTAAAATGTATGTAATACCGGTCCCAAAATAACTCCTGGGAATATAATACTTGTATGTTTTATATTAATAAAAATAAAAAATGCATAAAAAGAGAGCGATTTTTATGTTTTGTGCTAAATGCTTGGATTTCTGGGTGAGTTTACAAAATTCGCGGAACACTCATCATAAGGAATGGGTTAGGTTTTGAATTAAATCTGTATAACCCTAACTTTTGCGAAGTGTATTTTGCGTAGCGTAAAAAATGAGCCCTTCCGTTTTAGGCGATATAAAATGAAATACATAATAGTGGATGACTGAGTGGATGAACGATCCACTACACTTGGTGTACCATATCCAATCCAGCACCATTAGGGGCGGATAAGGGAATGTAGTAGAATAAGTCAAGAGGGGTCGGATTGAGTGCAATAAGAGTTGAAGAGTCGAAACCTTTTTCGCAGCCCTGATTATACTGCCCCAGCCACTTATCATTATGGAATCACTTCACCCAAATATCGTCCGGAATTCCCACGAACGCATTTCTCTATACTTACGGTAAAACGCTGAAATTCAATTGGCCAACGTAACAGCCGAATAACGGACCATTTTGTCATAATCTGTAGTAACTTTGGATTACAATATAAAAGTCTAAATTAATCTATGTATATATTACAAAAAGGTAAACAAAACGTACAGAATTCACAAGATGGAGGGATAATAGAAGATGAAAATACGGTTTATGTGAAAGTACCTACTTTTCCAATCAGATAAACAACTGAACCGAGTTGTGGTCTTGTGGTTAGAGCTTCGGACTCTGGTTTGAGTGAATTTTAAAGTGAAAATGAAGTTTAAATCGTATTATTTAGATATTGCACTAGCATGAACCTTAACTTATCTTATATAAGAACTTATCGAAAGAAGCAAAATTGGCAGTACACAACGGAGTTCTGGTTTTTACGATGGTTTGGTCATGTGGAGCGAATGAGTGATGAAAGAACGGCTAAAAGATGTTTAAATGCAAGTGTGCCTGGATGTAGAAGCCGCGGAAGGCCGAGAAAGATATGGCTTGACCAAGTACGTCAAGTACTTGAAAGTGGTTATGTGAAAAGTCGGAATAATCGGCGTATGTGCATGAGAAGATGTATGAATGTAGAGGAAGCAAAGGAAGTCTGTCAGGACAGAGTGGTATGGCGTTCTATCCTCTCTGCGTACCCTTACGGGGAAATGGCGTGATGGTTAGTTAGTTAGTTATGTACCCCTTTCACCAATTGTCGCAAAACTTAAAAATCCCACATTGTTATGAAAATTGACATTTATTAATTGAAAAAATATGGATTTATTGAGTCATTATTAAAAATATAAATTTCGTAATACATACAATAGACCCGATAGACAACTATTTATGTCTTTGTCATCGGGAGCTATAAATGCAATGTTTTTATTTCTTTTTTCAAATATTATCGATACACATACCGATCAATACATCTTGTAGCCTTATAGCATGGAAGTTGGAGGAAAACAATAATATTATTCTTTCATAATGGCAAAAAGTCACGACACGACAGCCGTTTGATCAATGACTTTTGAAAAAAATTACTTTTGACCATTTTGAAAAAAAAAATTGTTAAGTATTTTGCTTACGGATAATTGTATTTATTTGATTTGATCCAGCCAAAACATACACATAAATTTCTAAAAATCGAATCTCTTACAACTAAAAATATGCATTATAATAAGTACTTACTATTTGTTCTCTATGTCAGCTGCAAAATAAAAAATTCAATAATCGTGATTCGTCGTGCATATTACCGGGAAATGAAAGAACTCCGTAGGCGGACCTAAAATGACTATGGATGCAATGCGAGCCTATTCTAATATTGAGATAAAGCTTCACTTTGAGTCAACATAAAACATTTTCCGACTGGGTAAAATGGAATAAGAATAATGTCCCGCATCAATGAACTATTCTCGTACACTGTCAACTTTTTGGAATCCTCGTGGGGGAGCAATTTAACAAATTACAAACATATAATTTCCAACTTACGCCTCCTCATAAACGTGGGAAAATCAATTGCAAGACTAACCTACTGCTAATCTCCCGTAGCGGGTCCGCACCGAACAATGGGGCTGTTCTAGAGGGCAATTTTTGGAAACAGGAGTAATCTAATTATTGCATTCTGCTATGATTCCTGAAGTGGGGGTCAACATTAAACACCAAACATTTGCATGCTATTTTATTCAGCTGGTTCAATCGTAATTCTGTAGGATTTGCGGACCACATTTACCTTCGACTGGTAAAGAAGCGTACTCAGACGTGAAAAATGGAATCAGATTTTCCCGCAGAATAATCGTAGTGGAAAAAACTCTAATCTCAAAATACTACGACCGCATCTGGTGTAAAATAAATACCTTATTATCCATCCGCACCAATGGGTAGGGCAGATAAGGTCAATGAATGCATATATGAATTAAAGTACGATACGGTAAAGAAATTAACGACATTTTCCGTTGGAATTATGGAATCTAAATTAGTACTTAATAATTTCAAATCGTATCAGTAGTTTAAATCCACTCACTGCACGCTGGTGTACCATTATCGAATAGGGCCTATGGCACCATTAGGTGCGGATAAGTGTAATAATGAATGAGTAGTACGAAATAAGTGGAATTTGTATTAAGTACTACTTTATCATCAAATACCATATCAAACTGCACCTCCAGGCCAAGCGATCGGTATAAGCCGCCACTCCCGATGCATGGATATCCCGAGTCAAGTCCACGTTCCGCAGCTCTGCCGACGAACTGCAGCCAAACTGCCGACGAATTGTCAACAGTGGACGACCAGGACGCCGAGAACCTGATCCTTGTAAAATAGGCAAGCGCGGTTACAGGCTCTCGGGAGGCATACGAAGTATATGCCTACCATCCGAAACGCCTTCGTCGGATGGCAGTAGATACCAAGGATTGCTGTGAACGTTGGCCTCACCTCTGTGTTCCTTACAAATCTCAAGCCAAGCACCAAGAATAAATACCTCACAAAATAACATACCCTTCTTTTAAGACACTTATTCTCAAAACTCAGAAGTCTGCTATTTTGGGCCCTGGTTAGGTTAGAGTACTAAGTAATTTAGTATTATAACCCGCCCAAGAGAATAAATTTAAATAATACAACTTGTCCAAATTGGT
Source organism: Micrasema minimum (assembly GCA_022494985.1). NCBI lineage: Eukaryota > Metazoa > Arthropoda > Insecta > Trichoptera > Brachycentridae > Micrasema > Micrasema minimum. The sequence continues at coordinate 12,229 of JAGVSP010004304.1, forward strand.
CTCGCCATTTTTACGATACAAATAATTACAATTTTTTATGGTAATATCGAAGAGTTTAATTTAACGCCAAGCCGCCATTGCAATTTACTTTTTAATTTACGAATAGGATGAATTCACTTACACTTTTTATTTAGAGTGTAAATAATATTTCTGTAATATTTAATTACAACGTACCGTAAACAGAAAGTGTAATTTTCTATCGGCATTACTGGAATATTTCAGCGTTCGGTCGCGTGAGGCAGTTTATAAGCAACGCGTTTCTTTCAACTAATTTATGAGACGTGTTGATAAATAGTAAGTATCAACGCATAGGTAATAGGTATCAATTAAATTCGTTTCCATGCGTTGGTGTTTATATATCGAGGGCCTATTTCTGTACTGAGACAACTCAAAAAATGTCAAATAATTGATAGTGAAACTACAGCCTTCTCAATTGTACTTTGCACGTGATTCAATAAGGAAGTAATAGATGTACTCGTTGATAATTTTAATCATCATCATCATACCATATCTGCTCCCTATGTGGAGGGTATGGATTCCACAAACTGCCTCCAAGCCAGCGATCGGCCGCCAGTTCCTCGCGCATATCCTCCCAGGTCAGGCCCACGTCCCGCATCTCTGACGCAAACTGCCGACGGATTGTAAATATCGGACGTCCAGGACGCCGAGAACCTGATACCTTGTAAAATAAGCAAGCTCTCGGGAGACATACGTAGCATATGGCCTAGCCACCGAAACGCCTACGCCGGATGACAGTTGATACCGAGGGTAAGATACCCTTTGCCTCGCTTTGTGGTTTTTAATGTTTGAGTTGGGTTATTATTTGCCTGCTTATAATGGTACAAAGCTTATATTTACTTCAAAGGAACCATGGTTTCTAATTTGCTTTACTTACTGTGAGGATCTGACGGGATAGTAGGATACGGAGGAAGTCTTACAATTTTGTTTTTTTTTTATATCATTTTGCACGTTGAATTATTTAAGGGAAATATTTTCACTGTATTGTGTACTTGTTAATTATGTAACACTATGTCAAATTTTTCAAATTATATTATTCATATTATATAAATGTACTTTTTTGTAAATATTCCAGTTAGACACGGGGGGTTATATCTAAAGAACTGAAATACAAACATTGGTAAAAAAATGTAAAATTATATGTGTAATAAAATAAGAAATAAATAGAAATAAATAAATATAAATAAATGGTCTTCCGACTCACTTTTGTGTTCCTTACCAAGTCAAACCACCGCACCGCTTGGTGTACCAATGCAGAGCTCTATGCACCATTGGTGCGGATAAGGGACATTTGTAATGTTCCAATAATGCCTTCCCACCTTCGACTACATTGTGTAACAGAGAGTTATAATATGAGTGGTATTAGTACCGCTATTTCTATCCTCCCCCGGCCTTTGGATAACGTAGGATTACGCATTCCGAACTGCCTTCACATTATTTCCATTGTACGGTTTCCTTTTGCCCTAAATCCCCTATTCACTCAGGAATTCCACTCAGATTTATTTAAACGCAAAACGAATCAAAACGCCTCGCAGCAAGAAAGTCAACTTTTGGTAAATTGCAAAAAACTTAAAAAATTATAAATTTAAAAATTATAACACATTAGAGGTCTTATGATTTAGTAAAATATTTCAATTTCGGGGCTGCTTTCGAATTACTACTCTCTCTTTCCCGCACCCAATGGTGCGTAGGGCACTGCATTGTGCATTCTGGACAGTGGCACGGGGCACCATGCACGAGGCCGCGGGTTTTAATCCCGTCGGGATCAAATTATTTGTAATATTCCATATGTGATACCATGGACTGGTTCTGAAGCGAGGATCGGATAATATTGCCTTCTTGTCATAAAATGATCAAGGTGCAATGCACTTTATCCTTATTGTTCCGATTCAGTGCCCTATGCACCATTATATGGGAATAAAGGAAAGTAGTAGTAGTAGTAGCAGAATATTCGACTTTGTTCGTATTATTTAGCTTACGTACACTTTATTTTATTTATTTATTTAATTTATAAGAATTACTACGTGTTTTCATTTGTTTTTTTTAACTGTGTCTCTCCAAAAAAGCCTTTATATGAATTTATATTTTGTTATGATTGTAAAAAATACCTTTGTTCTGTGAACATGCACAATGCACACTCTAAAATCGTGGCTTTTATAAGCATGTGTACTGAAGTTAAACCAATCCTATTAGGTTCTAAACCACTCTCGTCCTAATTCTCACGGTCGCTGGAATATTTGTACCGAATCTTCTAATATCCAACTAATTTATTAGATTTTAAATTCCGCTCCATCGCCGGCCCAAGGTGAATGATTACAAATTCTTTCGAAGGCGTAGCATGCCTGCTAAACAAAAAGAAAAGCGATAACTTTTATCGACTTTTAAGGTTCATTTCATACGTATCGTGCCGTTAGCGTAAAATGCAGAACAATCAGCAAAAAAGTGGGCTATATAGATTTTATTAGGATATTTTATTATTATTTTAACTCACTATCATGTATGTTTATAGTAATTTTATGTTAAAAATATTTTTATACTCATGCTATTTGTGAAAACCTTGAATTGGTTTATTCGTGTTATTTGTTTATTGTTTTATTGATTAAACTTTCTCACAGCTATTAGGATGTCTGGGATGGGGGGCCTGGCGAGGCAGTATGCCGGCCTCCACACGGGTGGTAGTAATTACTAATAAATAATGATCGGGTAGAAACTAACATACCCTACTACTGTTAATTTGGGCCGACTCTGGTTGGTTTGGGTGATGGAAACAATGACAATTATAAATACATAAGCCGAGACGGTGGTAGGGGCAATGAAAGCATTTGTTCGCGTACATAACGTAAATTCATCCGTATTTTTATCACACTAACAATCTTAAAATCGCGGTTTAGCTTGTTGAAAAAATCGGTAGAGTTGGCTGGACTGAAAAAAAACTCATTAGTCTTTAAAACAGTCTAGGAAAAGGGTGGGGCTTTCATTATTAGATTGGTGGGCAGATAGAATTTGTACAATAATGATTTTAAGAACAAAAAAAAACATAATATAAAAAATTTAACTATGGGCAGTGAAATATGAGAGGAGTTTTGGAAGTAAGAGGGGAGGGGATATATGAGGGAAATACTGTGCTACTTTTTATTTTAGTTTTTTCCAATAAATATAAAATACATAAATTAAAATATTAAAGTAATTGATACCAAACGAATTTTCACGATATAAACTATTTCTCTTAGTTAAAAAGCGAATTATTCGACTGCAAACAATTTTATCTAATGCCAAAAATGTTACAAAAATTATTCTGTTAATCGATTCCTAAAGAACGCAATCCTTTTTAAATATGAAGTTACGAACAAATTAAAATGAATTATGCTGGGGTTAAAAATTTAAATAATTTTAAAAAAATTATTTTAAA
>JAGVSP010004305.1:0-16303 GCA_022494985.1 Micrasema minimum
CGGTAGCCAAATGCACTACCACTATGCTACGAGGTGGACATTATTCAAGGCGGAGTTATTCAAACTGTCAAATTATTATTATGGGTCGCCACCTTCGAAAAAGAATTCACTAGAAGAAACGTTTCCCTACAAATTTTCTAAAAATATACGCTTCCTAGGGTTGATTTCATAACACCACTTATTATTAAATTCCACCTTCTAAAGACTCCAGCATATACTCACACTTTGAAAAGTGTGACACAGATGTCAAGTGATGACGTAGGTACCTAGTGATGACGTAGTGAGTGACGTAGTGGGTCACTATCTGAAATTCTTTTTCGAAGGTCGCCACCATTTCTTCTGCATTTGTTGCACTAAAGCTTTTGAAAAATACAATTTATTTAGTATTTCAAAAAGGGTATTTACGTAAATAAATTAAAGCAGCTTTATAAGATGCTAAGCCTACAATACGGAGGTCCCGGATTCAATTCCCGGTGAGATTGCAATAATTTAAAAACATTAAAGGCTATCCTGGGCATTTCATTATGTTTTTTGGCCTGTTAAGCAACTTGAAATTTTATCTTCAGTCATTCCGATAGCCTCCAAATATACATGAAACTTGTTTTAGATCACCATAAATTTATTTAGTTTTAAAAATATTTCATTTGTGATACCTTGGACTTTTAGCCACCACTTTTGTTACCTCTAGTGGTGATTGCTTTATGTGGGTGAACAGAGAGAATTGAAAGAGTACTTAAAGTTTCTAGGGCACATTTATTACACAGAAATTACATGAAAGGAAATACAATGAAAACTTAACTAAACCTAACTAATTAAACTTAATTTGGCGGCAAGAAATTTGTACAAAAGCGACGTGTAGTCACGATGAAGGTCAAAATGTCTCTCCTGGTTGTCCGATAGCGTTCGGCAGAGTTCCATAGCGTTCGGTAGAGTGCGGTAGGTTTGCTTCGTTCCGCGTCGCCCGCGTGACGTGTTTCTTCCGCCACAGACTGGCATTAAAGCGTAAGACTGACCATCTTGCCTTCATGTAACATATGATCAAGATGCACTCAGATGTACCAATTTAGTGCCCTAATGCACCACTAGGTGCGAACGAGAGAGAGTAGTAGTAGTAGAGTATAGAATTAATACATTTCTATTTTAGCTATCCCTGCAAGACATCGGATGAAGAAAAATACTTAGTTAGTTTTTAAAACTGCAGTAATCTAGAACGCAATTGTTGAATAAAAGATAATGTTAATTAATCACTCACCCAGTCTTAGTTAAGTTCAATAAATGAAGTTAGTTAACGACAATTTCTCCGATTGTACCAACACATTTCCATCGGTAAACTAGCAACTAATCTATCCTATAAATCCATTGGCTTAACACTTTAACTTGGACATGGCTTACAAATAACAAGTCAAGTAACTTGGACGTCCTTGCTTCAATGGCCACTGATAGCGTTTAATCCAAGTCAATAAACTTTACTTAATTTAATAAGCCAATAACGAGAATGAAAGCTGCACCGGATGTGGAATTATCGATCTTTCAAACTAACTTTGAAACTTGCACAGGATTAGTAGTAAATTGCAAGTTTTATTTGTAAACTTTATTATGTAAATACATGGAGTAACAAAACTCGTAGTACAATTTGAAAACTGGTGAATTTACATCATCATATTTGTAGTCAATTGTGTGATATGTTTGAATCTCAACTTGAAAAAAATATTTTTTCTTTTCATAAAAGCTTTCATTAGTACCTTAAATTAAGTAAAATTTCAAAATTCTTATTAAAATGCAATCTTTTACTTGGTTTTATATATGGATATTATTAATTTGGCTCTATAAATTATATTTGATAACAATTTACTTCGTACTCAATTTTCTCGAAAACTGTGGGTCAAAAAAATTTATTTTTTCAACAAAATCGACTCCAAATATGACGCAGATTCACACTGGTTTCCCGCTTGTACATCGAGTTTTTTGTTACACCATGTAAATGCAAATGTTTTCATAGCATGAAACACCATTATTTACATAAATTAAAAGTTAATTGATTTTGCTTGTAGTGATAAGGCGAACTTCATGTTTTTACTAAAAACCATAATATGTATTTATGTAATCTCCATTACAGCATGCAATTAATTGTTAAAATTTATACTTCACTTGTTCTATGCCCATAATTAATCATTTATTCAACGTAAATAACAGCATAGTCCTTGACAATTCTTATTTAGTTATTTCTGATCAGTTTCTCAGTGGCAATATAATATCTACTACATGTATGTCTTATTTGTTAAGACGAAAATCCTTTTTCATTTTTCAGACTTTTTATCTGAAAGAGTCTTTATTTTCCATAGTGGGAAGGCGCGCTGCCGCATCCTGCAAGTACCAAGCGTTATCAATTTTTTCGTAATTCGTATTATTTTTACGATCAATTAATTTTACTTTAATATCAAATCAATCATAATAATAATTTCCCTCATCTGCACGTAATGATTCATTGGGCACTGCATTGGCACACCATTATCTTGATTATTTATTACATAAAGCCAAGATCAGTCCTAAGCTTCAGAACTAGTCCTAGTTATCACATGTGAGATTTTAAAGGAAATAAGCATTTCAGCACATTTTATTGCCCCCAGTTTAATTCATTCTTTTTTAACTGACAGTAAAATGGCATTGTCAGATTTTCCAAATTTTTCATCTTTAAAAAAATTAACACAAAGTTGGATACATAGTGTAAAGGTAGAATCATTCTTACTATAAATTACCATAACTATAACATAATCTACGTCATTTTTTATTTTATCTATTATAATTATTATTTCCCCTCTTCTTCTTCCGGTATAAAGATACCAATATTTTGTATTCATTATTTTTTTAACTATCTTGTTTACATTGTCTGTTATTTTTTATTTCTACATGACTTTATCTTTCTCTTTTGCCACTTATACTTGTATGACTTTCATAGTATGACTTTTATAGGATACCCACAAACAGGCTATGCCTTGGTGGATTTTTTTTGTTTATATATATTTTTTTAAATGTATATGTGTTTTTAATGTATATCATGTGAACAAAAAAATTTTCTTTGAAAATAAATAAAAAAAAAAAAAAAAAAAATCCTACTGATCCCATCGGAAATCGAGCCAAAAACCTCATGCATGGTAGCCTAACGTGCTACCACGAGTCGGACAAGCAATCACCTAATATTATCCAACTTTTTTACTCTCAATGATTAATACGGTGTAACCTTTTATTTTCTATTTCTTAATTCACATGATTCCATAAAAGAAGTTAGTTAAATAAATCCGAATGAATCCTAGTTTTAGTACTATTTATTCCGTCGCCATTCTCCCTTCCGTATTTTACATCCGTAAGAGAGAACTCACTGTATTAACAAACAGTTTGTATGCATGTACGTATGTACTTGTTTGTCTAACATACAGTAGAATGTAGTTCCGCATTCCTTGTATGTTCTAATTATCACTCTAGTGACAATATCTCGCTTATATTTGTGGAATTTTAGATAAAGTTCACTCGGGATAGATATCCTGAGTGGATTTATTCAGAGAATTTTCACTGTTCTTGTAGAAATTCCACATATTTGTGTTGGTATGTAATTTGCATGTTACATCTTCTATTAAATTATATGTACTGCTAATTCTTCCTTGTTGATAGATGTCGAAAAAAAGGGTATATTTCCCACCCGAATAGTATAATTAGTGCACCTAGCAAGGCTGTTAAGTGTATCTATATGTAATTTTAATAAACATTTATATACTTCATTAATAATGCATTAATTGTTACCGGTATTATTGATTATTTACAAACTTTATTGTAAATTCGCGTATTGTTAATGCAAGTTATGCAAGTAATTCACATAGTATTACATTATTTTTAGAATTTTATGTACCAACATATATCAACGTTCCTAAATAATTGGCAGCGCTTCCAGAATATCTCTTGCGATTATGTGAAATAGAGATTTCATTCTTCCCTGAGACAATCAACCCCCAGATCTCATAAATTACTCTGGTCAACTGTATTTCAGATCTGAGGCCAAATCGAAGGGTAAAACATATGTTTATAATGAGTGTGTTCCTTTATCCGCTCCTCTTATGGGATGAGTTATCTTCACTCGGGCCATACGGGCCCCCTTCTCTCGAATTGGCAAGAGTTCGCGCCTTTTTTACCTTTTCCCGCCATTTTATCCCCCGGAAACGGAAGGGCGGCAAACCAAAGCTCCCGCAACTTCCTGCCTGACCGGAAGATGATGCTGTAGATATTTTCACTGTTTGAAATATCTTTTGTTTCTCGGGCAACGTTTTCGCGGTGATATATTGTTATTTTTTGTTAATATAAACACTGTTACATGCCATAAAGCGTTTCGCAGCCTTCTTTTTCATATTTCATCTGGAATGCCATGTTCAACATATGAGCGCATAATGCTTTTATTATGCACATCCAGTACTCCAATTTACATCAAATAAAATAAAAATCTACTTTTCAAGAGTGAGCTCTTTTTCAAAGGCTTTTTTCAATACAACGGGAAACATTTAGGTATGCATAATATGTACAAGAGAGAAAATACAATATGAAACATTTAGGTATGCATAATATGTACAAGAGAGAAAATACAATATGAAACATTTAGGTATGCATAATATGTACAAGAGAGAAAACACAATATGAAACATTTAGGTATGCATAATATGTACAAGAGAGAAAACACAATATGAAACATTTAGGTATGCATAATATGTACAAGAGAGAAAATACAATATGAAACATTTAGGTATGTATAATATGTACAAGAGAGAAAATACAATATGAAACATTTAGGTTTGCATAATATGTACAAGAGAGAAAATACAATATGAAACATTTAGGTATGCATAATATGTACAAGAGAGAAAAAGTCTACTGCCTAGAATTATTTAAAACGACATTGCCTATATAACTGAATAAATACTACTGTTGAAGAAATCCCCTTTAAAACTGTAATTTTATAACTGAATATAGCAATTCTGGCTCAAGTATATTAATAATGCATTTTTAACTATTTTACAATAATACCCACAAAGCATTTTTATACTCAATACTCCAAAAGAGTGAATCTACAAATTCCTAGTAACATTTATTCATTCGATATCTCAAGAGGAAAATAAAAATACTTATTTCTGGAAGAAAACTATAGTATCACACTACAATCGTCATAATATAAGTCACGCCAAAGTACTCTTTTTCACAATTTGATAAAATTTTGTCGCGCAGTTTATGTCGGAGATAAATCTCGCAAACGGCACACGCGAGGGCCTTTATTCAGTGTTACCTAATACGCAAGGAGCAGGCGATGTTAGCGGATTACGCTGAACATATCACAAGCGATGTGTGTCGGGAGACGAGTTGTATCTCCCGCTTATTGTCGCCGCACGCCACTGCGACCGCCGCCGCCGCCGCCGCCGCCGCCGCCCGCCCGCGCCGCCGCACGTTGGCTTGTGAAATTCAAACAAAAGGATATTATGATATTTTCACTACATACTGCTCTTTTTTTAAATACTTCTCTTACCTTTATTTTGTTGATTGATTCGGCATTCACTTTGTAACACTTCATAATGAATTATGATTAAATAATTCTCAAATTACTTCCCTAGACCCCTACCCCTCTCAAGACCCCAGTACATCAACTGCCACCACTTAGCAAGCAATTAATTATCAATTTTTTTGTACAACTTCTTAGTATTCTACCATCACCACTGTCCCAAGATGTGTTTTTTCGATTTTTTCTATCACTTCTATGTATCAATATTTATGTTACCCTGTGTTTAGATTCTTAAGTATTGCAATTTAATTTTTCTGTATTTTTCTGTATAACATCTGGATTCTAATTTAGTGTCTTTTCACCAGTCGATGGGAGAACGTTACTGCCGAAACCAGGTAGTGTAGGTAAATTCTATTTTTATAGAATAAACCAATAGTAACACATAACAGTGTTTTATTTAATCATAATTCACTTCTCTTACCAATTATCACTTCTAAAATGCTATCTGCCAGTACTACTCCTTTTCCTTATCTGCAACTAGTAGTAGATAACAGGGCACATAAGACTATGTCATAGATTTTTATTTAGTCGATTATTTCGACGCCTATTTTATTGTTATTTTTTTTTTATTTAACCACCTCAACAGGCCAGGAGGCCCAATTACAGAGGGGAACAACGTTCCAACGCACTTAATGGTGCGGATAAGGGAAAATATTAGTAGAAGTAGTAGTTTAACTGGAGATCTTTGGCTAATATTTTTATCAATAAACATTTCGCTCTTTGTCTAATATCAACAATACTTCTTTCCCTTATCCGCACCCAATGGTGCATAGGGCGCTGCATTGGTACACCAAGTGCAGTGTATCTTGATAATTTTATTACATGAAGGTAGAATGATCAGTCTTACGCTTCGGTACCAGTCCAAGGTACATGTAAATAAATATTTCATGTTGACCCCCTACGGGAATCGAACCCGCGACCTCATATACGGTAGCCAAATACTACCGCTATACTACGAGGCGGACAGTAAGATATAAAAAAATATTTAATAAGAATAAAAATAAATTGCTAAATAATAATTATGGTCCGAAATCAACATTTTTTAAATTGTGTTGCTGTTGTTTAAAGGTGCATAACAATATATGATAAAAAAATTTATTAATATTATGTACAATGTAACCAAAACCTATTTTCATATTTCTTTTTTCTCTCTGTTGGTTGATGTAATCAATTATTCCTATACGTAATTATAACACAAAAATAATTACAATTATCATATTGAACAGAGAAGCAAGTGTCTACCTGTTCATTTTAAATACTTGAGGCTTTGTTATGTTTCAACTATAATTTATTTACAATTACTATTTTACGATAATTCTTATAATAATCAACATGTTAATATTTTTTAGCCGATGTGCTTTACTCGTGTCTACAAGTTACAAGACTTGTAATATTCTGAAGTTGGTTGATAAGTTAGTGGTATCTTTGATATCGGATCCTTTACAGATTCTTGGATATAATTTAACATGTTAGATTTTCATCCAATTACACTTAATATACCCTGAGGGAAAATCTACGGAGAACGTTCTGGAAATTGTTATTTGAAGTTGGTTATCGTCATGTAATTGATAGTTCTGTTTTCATTCGTAGTACTGCGTCTAATTGGTGGTCTATTAATTTGATTTGTACTTCAATTTACTATGGTTTAGGTACATAATAAATTTTTTCACCGCATGACATAAAATTTATAAGTAAAGCAATCAAGAATGTTCAATAAAACTTATGGGGATTTTTACCTCAATAATACAATGCAAAAATTAAAAACTCACTTAAGAAGACAACTGAGGCCATAAAAAATCGTGTCTTGCCCTACAGTTATAACATAGGTCCAAGTTTCCAACGCACGAAAATGTGGGTGCAGAATGGTAAGATAATAAAATAAACGAGTCTAGGGCCTAGTAAGGCTGTAAAATGTAACGTATATGTACTTATTTTAATTAAAAAGTTTTTTTTTTTTTTTATTTGTGTCTCGCTAATTTCTACGTATGCCTCCCGAGAGCCTTAACCATGCTTGCCTATTTTACAAGGCATCAGGTTCTCGGCGTCCTGGTCGTCCACTGTTGACAATTCGTCGGCAGTTTGCGTCAGAGCTGCGGGACGTAAACTTGACCTGGGAGGATGCACGGGAGCTGGCGGCCAATCGCTTGGCCTGAAGGCAGTTTGTAGACTCCATATGCTCCATATTGGGAGCGGATATGGTATGATGGTGAATTTTCTAAAGTATGTTGTTCACTTTCATTACTCACAGAACTGGTGCTGAAGCGTTAGACTGATCATCGTTCCTTCATGTAACAAATGATCAAGATTCGATGCACTAGTGTATCAATACAGTGCCCTATGCGCCATTAGGTGTGACATATTAAAACCACAGAGTGGAGACAAATATTTACAAAAATTTGAAAAGAAAACTTTTTTTCTAATACTTATTAAAATCCCCTAAGTTTTTCACTATTGCAGTCTATTTTTACAATGATTTCATTGTATGTGAATGTAATTAGATCTGCTAAAATTACTATACCAGAATACCAGTGAAATTTCTACATTCTATTTCTCCATAAATATCGTACGTTTTCATTATACTGCGAACTTTCTGACTATAAACATTAATAAAACAATGTTTTACTTAATTAACGCGTATTTATACGGAATTCAGTATTATTTTATAATTACCCTTTATGCGGAACATTGTTACAGGGGGGGGGATGTCTAACCGGAATCTATTTGTATTATGTACCTACTGTGCAATATTTTCTAAGAAAACAGTTTTGGTCTAGGTACGACTCATTTCAAAGGAAATGTGAGGAGGAACCGGGTTGTGGTATAGTGGTAGATTTGGGCACTCCAGGTTATAATTTCTAGGTTCTAATCCCACTCCTGCACAACTTGTTTCCTGCTTTCTGGCACAGTTATTTTCGACTATTTGAAATCAGCTCTAAAATCGAAACATTTGTGTACCTACATCATAAGAACTGAAATGTTTCTATTTAAAAAATAAAAGAAGTTTATTTTTTAATTATATTATTTTATTTACGAAAAAACAACAGTTTTACATGCTTCAATTTAGTAATAGTATATTTATAATAATTCCAACTGAAGTTTTTCACAAATATGTAATTATTGATTCTTAAGTTTTTTTTTAAATTATATAAATAAAACACTTTGATTTTTTGTCCACTGAGTTTATTTTTAACACGACATGTTTCGGACACGCAGAACTGTCCATCTGCAGGTGTATTTTAAAACATACACCAAAATACACCTGTAGACAAAAATATTTTCTTCTAAATAAACTGATAACCATTAATTTTTATCAATGGTATGGTTAGTTTATAATCTATACCATGAATTAAAACTATTTTGAATATCAGAAAATGAAATAAAATGGAAAAACTAGATTTTTAATAGCGTAAATAAAAAGCTAAGTCGTGTATTTTTTTGTTTTACCGAAATAATAGGTTTAGGCAACCTGTAATTTAGGACAACGAAGTAAAATTTAAAACAATATTATTTGTTTTTATTTATTTACGCCCAAAAGGCATTTTTATAATATATATATAGACATTTCCAAAACAAAGATAAAAAAAAGCTATAAATTTATTTTAGATAAAACTTTAAAAGATAATTCTATAAGCTATGCGAATAGGTAAAATCATAAGGGTGGAGTAAAAGATAAAATTATTTAAACATCACTATTTCTAATAGAAAAAGTAAAACATGAATTGATAAAACTACGAGCAATGCACATAAATAATCGTGAAGGTTTAAAAAAATATTTAAAAATATGTTGTACTTTGTTTTATAAGTATAAATTGTAAGCATGAGAAGAGATAAAGAAAGCTTATAACATAAACATGACAAAAATTATAAAGATTAAACATAATTATAATTAATTGCTCCCAATCGTATGCAAATATGCTGACATTTTGTCAACTTGTTATTAACAATTAACGCCAATGCCTTGTCTGGGGTATACCCTACTAATTTTGATTTAAGTGAGTCTCCAATGCTTTTTTTTTACCCTTAAAGCTGTTCTTGGAGTTATTGACGTCCTTTTTTTTAAAACGCGTTGAGCAGTTCTTTCTCTAGATTTTGTATAAACTAAACAAGCAGCCTGACACAATTCTTCTTTGCTCGATGTAGCAGTCAAAGTAATAATTTTCCTTCTTTTACTTCTTTAACTCTCTCCAAATAGTTTTTTTGGATGACCACGGGGCTTTTCGTCTGTAATGTCTTCAAGAACTTTTTCAGTAGCATCAAAACGCAAACCCATATTTAACCACTTTTCATTGCACATAAGTAATTTATTTAACTGTGTGCGACTTTTCTTCCAACGATTTTCAAGTTGCATCACAAAACTTTCAACAACTAAACTATTTTTTTAAAGTATCTATAAAGCCAGGAAAATAACGTTTTTATTTAATTCTTAAGCACAGGTAACAACTTTTTAAACGAAAAATGGTCTTTTCGGTGGATAATCCATATTGCAAAAAGTGAACGCCTAGAAATTGCTCGTGTGAGGAACCTGAAGAAAAAAAAAATTATATCTTCAAAAGTGCACCCAAGTGGCAGGTTTTTTTTTTCTTTGATAGTAACACAAATAATTAAGCTATGTTTAAAAAAGTTACAAAACTTAGTTCTGTTTACCTTTTTTTCCCGAACCTTCGAAAGTTTTTATTTAATAAAAAAATATTGAGAAAATTCGCTTTGTATAAAAACAATTAAATCACGTATGAATAATAAAATAAAAAAAAAAAAAAAATGTACTTATTAAGATCATACCTTGAGTTGTTGAATCCATCAAAAAAATAATTCAAAATAATTAGTGGGCGAAAACTACGTGTGTCTAATTACGCTGCACAAATTATACTCAATCGCATACGGCATCGTTGCTCTACAGAAGTGTTGAGTTTACAACGTTGCCAAATCTGATAGGATTTTTTTTTATTTTTTTTTGGGTATGCAGTTTTGTTAGTTGATTATCTGTTTATCAATTATTATGGTAACCAATTATATTCGCGCTCTGTCAAAACCAGCTTTTTAGAGAGAAGAAAGAACGCTACAGTACTCTGTCCTGACACACTTCTCTTGCTTTCTCCACATTCATACATCTAAGTTAGCAATTTGAATAAATTAAAAATAAATAGAAATGTAGTATGTTGTATGATCAATACATAGTACATAACTAACTAACTAACCATCACGCCATTTCCCCGTAGGGGTAGGCAGAGAGGATAGAACGCCATATCACTCTGTCATGACAGACTTTCTTTGCTTCCTCTACATTCATACATCTTCTTATGCACATACGCCGATTATTCCGACTTTTCACATGTCCACTTTCAAGTACTTGACGTACTTGGTCATGCCATGTCTTTCTCGGCCTTCCGCGGCTTCTATATCCAGGCACACTTGCATTTAAACTTCTTTTAGCCGTTCTTTCATCACTCATTCGCTCCACATGATCAAACCATCGTAAAAGCCCTTTCTTAATTTTGACGAAAATGCTTATCTCAGCCCTGCACTCTGTTCTAATTTCAACATTTGTACACCTATCATACATAGTCTAATAATACGTAGTACATAATATATCAAATCAGACTCTCAACTACTAGCCGAAAAATAATTTTAACAAATTTCGGACACATCAAAACGGACACGTTAAAAAGACAATGAGGGAAGTAAAAAGCTTTTTACTTCCACAGGGACCGCGGTCTCTGCAAGTTGGGTACACCAAATAAAGGAGCTTGCGAGGTCTTTTGTAAATGACCTAGACCCTGACCGGGGGAAGTAGAGGGTGCAGTTTATTCCTTTGCAATCATTGACCACAACGATCTGCATTACGACGAAGAAGATAAGTCAGTTTGATTTATTTTAATGTTCCCAACTACATATTTTTTATGTTATATCGTAATAAAATAAAATTATTAATCCTTAATAACGTTTTCGGCATTCAATTTATTATGATGAATTTGTTTAGGAGTTGCCGTACATTTAATATTCCGTACTCTGTTTGCTTTGTCAGTGATAGGTTGAAAGAGGATTATGTAAAGCTTGAATCGTACCGAATGCATCATTCATAGAATTATTTATTCATATTGAAGCTTTTACAGCATCCCAATAACTGATGTATTGTGTTCGTCTTATACTGAGAATAGGCCTATTTATTATTAAAGATGTTATGAAATTTCCGCATTTCTGATTGTACGAAGAGAGCATATTGTTTATGACAGGATAAAAGGTATTGATGTCTCGGTAAAATATATATTAGTTCATACATCGTGGTTTTATCAATTCTTTTAAAATTCGAAATTCCAACAATTGAGGCCCGTGTGTAATATATATACTATTATATAAACATAAAAAGTTTTCATTTATTACAGTATGATTTGGAAATGACACATTTTTATATCATGCTGAATTGCATAGCATATCGTCTGCTTGGAGTGCACACCTGCTTCTTCTTCTTCATCATCAGCCATTGTTCATCCACTGCTGGACATAGGCCTCCCTCATGTTGGTCCACTGCTTTCTGTCCTGGGCTTAGAGCTGCCATCTGGATTCTGCAGTACTTTTTATGTCGTCTGTCCATCGTCTTGGTGGTCTTCCTACTGGCCTTTTTGCAGCTCTACGTCTCCAGTTAAGCAGGCGTTTTGTCCATCGGTCTTCACTCTTGCGTGCCACATGTCCAGCCCATGTCCACTTCAGCTAGGAGATTGCTTTTATGACGTCTATGACTTTAGTCCATCTTCTTGTCTCCTCGTTAGTGACATGGTTTCTTGTACTGATGCCGAGCATGCTTCGCTCCATTGCCCTTTGCGCGATACGGAATTTATTGGCCTGCATTCCTGCACACCTGCATTACCTGCAATCTGCTGTATAACTTGTGAATTACTTGCAGATAGCAGGTTAACATTTTTTGTTGACTTTTATTATTGCTAATCAATAAGTAGTTAAAATGTCTTGCTTTTCGTCCATTCAAACTTAAATCAGAATAAATTTAATTAACAAATAAACATTTGAAATCTCGAATTGTGGTTGGGAACGACTAAACTCACTGTACCTACTTGTATCATGTTGGCGGTGAGTGGATTCTCCCGTTGTATGAATATAATTGCGTACTTGTACAAAATAAATCCGGATTTATTGTACCGTTTTGCAATTACTGTGTTCAAATGTAGGCAGTGTTATAACGGTACGGTACGCCATACGCCGCCCCCGGCCGCCAACTGACAGGGTAGTCCAAAACTCTAAATAAGCAATAATTATTAAGATACTAGTAATATAGTTAGAGGCGAAAAAAATGTAAAATTACTCACGGTTTTATTTGGTTTGGTCCCAAAACTTTGTTCGCAGCAGACCCTTGAGTTCTCTTCATTCTCCTCCTTTCCCTCTTTTTTTGTTTTAATTATTCGTACGAAATTCAATTTATGCATTCATCTTTTACGAATAATATTAATACGATATAAACAAAGCGCCCTACTTCATAATTTTAGAGCTGGTTGAGAAGCTGAATGCTTTTATCAAATATTTACAACATGAACGCTTTTACTTTATGTGTTTTCTTAAGTGTTTTAATTAGAATGGTGTATCACCATCTTTAATTTTCCTTGCGCTTGTCTATATTAATGTTTGTCCTTTTCAATGTTGATTTATACGTCTCGGGTTTTTTACGCCTAAGATGATTAACTGTTGGCAATTACAGTTAAGATTAGAACTATAACCACTGACCTAACTTAGGAAAATATTTCGCAACTAGTCAAGTATCGGAAAGGCAGTCGTTAGTGGACTCTACACAGATAATATATTTCATTTTTTAAAAACGCCTTATATTTGTATTTATGTACTACAATGTCACAAACGATGGCTCAAGAACCTATTACATTCCACTAACCTTATTTTCATTTAAAATCGTCTTCTTTTATTATTCATTACATTGATAATCTCAGGAAGATGCGGATAAGTTCCTTTTGGTCCAGGTCATCGTATGTATCCCACCCGATTCTCACTCTAACCAAAAGCAAATTAGAAGTCATATACTCTTTTAAAGTAAATAAGGCTTGCAAGCCGCCGTATTAAGCTGGGATAGGCAGCGTTTAGGAATGTGTCTCACATTATGAATAGTCAGATTCCTAACAATCTTAAAAGGCAGGTATTCAGCATGTGCATACTCTAGTGCTGACTTATGGGGCCTGAGACATTGGCACTAACTTTACAATCAGCCAACAAATTCAGTATCGCTCAAAGGGCAATAGAGCGAAGCATGCTTGGCATCAGTATAAAGAGACCATATCACTAGCGAGGAAATAAGGAGACGGACTAGACTTTTAGACGTCACAAAAGCTATGTCCCAGCTGAAGTGGACATGTGGCATTACAGAGTGAGGACCGATAGACAAAACGCCTGCTTAACTGGAGACCTAGAGCTGCAAGGAGACCAGTAGGAAGACCACCAAGAAGATTGACAGACGACATAAAAAGTACTGCAGGATCCAGATGGCAGCTCAAAGCCCAGGACAGAAAGCAGCGGACCAACATGAGGGAGGCCTTTGTCCAGCAGTGGATGAACAATGGCTGATGAAGAAGAAGAAGAGAAGAAGCCTTGTACATTATAAACAAGGTGAAAAAAATTGCAACTCACAGCAAACAAATACTTCTGCAAATTTTTTACTAACGATAACATTTTAAACTGTTTGGTAACCCAGTACTCAGGTACCTATTCTGGGGTGAACGTGTATTTTTGCATCGAGATCTTTACAAAATGGAACTGAGGCTGCCATGTACGTCTATTGTTTATTCTCGTTCATGTATGACATACCCGAATGACATTTTGAATATGACACACATTACACTGCAAAAATAGGTCCCCTGTAAGAGACATGATGTATGGAACTTCGAGTGTCAATTAAATCCCTGAAACTACACACAAAGCTTAGTGTTTTTCAGAGAAAAGGCCTAATAAAAATATAGGGACATAAAACCACTTGAATTGTACTTTGTACATATATTTTCCTGCTAGCCGTAATTGGTTTAATGAAAAATAATAACCCTTTTTAAGGGTAACCAAATTTATTTTTTTCATAAAACTAATATTTATTTCCATAATTCTCTGTTTTTTAGTATAGTTCCATTAAAAAATTGCGTGTTTAGGATTTTACGTCAATTTTCTGTTAAAAATGCTTATCAACATAGATTTTATTTATTTAATTGCAATTTTTTTTCTTTATCTATTTTGTATTAAACAACACCGTCTCTAAAAGTTCATGAAACGGATGATATATTTATATCTATAAATATTTCTAAATATCCATCCAAAAAGTCCATCATAAAAAAACGTACAGGCAACTTAAGAAGGTAAATACATATTCTTAAGGGCCCTTTTTTTTTTATTTAAGTGCAATACATTGTTATTTTTAATGCATTCCTCACAGGAAAAAATGCAGTATGATGTATGGAGTAGATACCTACTAAACGACAACTATTAGGGTTGTTGGAACATATTAGTTTTTATTTATGATATTAATATGCATACCACCGTTTCATTGAATTTTTCTTTTCTATTGTAAATAAATACACATCATTCTGTTTTTTATCGCCATGCCTTTTCAAAATAGAGACTCTTGTGCTTGAAGATAGACTTGTACATTTGATTTATTAATGATTTTAGAGAACATTTAACTTTATTTTTATGAATAGACTGAATATTACAATAAACATGTATTGTACAAATGTGTTAAATGTACACATATGTTTATACCCACATTAATAATCATTACCTTGGACTGGTTCTGAAGCGTACAACTGATCATCTTACCTTCATGTAATAAAATTATCAAGATACACTGCACTTGGCGTACGTATGCAGTGCCCTATCCACCATTGGAGGCGGATAAGGGAAAGTAGTAGTAGTAATAATCGGTTATAACTTTTTGTCAAAATTAAAAACATCATCATTATCCAGCCAAAATCAGAAAATATAAAAGCTCTCCATGCCAAATAAAGGCATTTTAATTTTAGAAATGCCTTTCTGTCCATCTCTGAGTAAAAAATGGTAAAAGCTCTTAACGACTTTTAGCACGTGGATTTAGTCCAACCACAAGCTTTAATACTTATATATTTTTACGTTTGGGGCACTTTTTTGTGAACATCACTATTTTTTATTAACTTTTTATTTTTGAATTTTTCTAATTTTTTATCAAAAATAATAATAAAACATTCACAAAAAAAATTAAATGCGTGTAAATAAATATTCCATCCTTTCCAGGAGGAATAGAACCCGCGACCTTATGCACGGTAGCCAAATGCGCTACCCACTACGAGGCGTAGGTACTTTGATTAAATTATTTCTAAAGGGAAACGATCCGAAACGATCCGAAAACAGGGTTAGGCGTTTTGTGTTTTAAATGTGTACTTTACCTATATTTCTATGATAAAAAAATGTTTTTTGCTACTCAACTTAAGGTTGGTTTTCCTGGATTATAAATTCTTTTCTGAATATGTCTATTATTACGTCACAAAAATTCGCGAATTTATGAAAACTCTCAATTAGCGTTGTGGCGTTGAGCCGGCGTTGCTTTAATAGTGACACCTATTTCTAAGATTACTGTTTTTTAAAAATTAAATTTTTTTATCCGTAATCAAAAAAATAGCAAAAAAAATTTAAGGTTTTTTCCCCAATATTTTCAAAAAAGGGCGCTATTTTTTTTGAAAATTTTTT